>JAMPIV010014163.1:85000-117861 GCA_024509875.1 Oreohelix idahoensis | reverse complement strand
CAGCGGTGGTTTTCTGTTAGGATTTGTGTTTTCATGAACACCTCACATTAGTCGCCTTTACGACACGCATGAAGGAGCAGTGGTACTATTCTTTGTTCTCTCATCAGAGACCCCCGGGGTTAAATACACGGGGCAGTTATTATGGCCGATTTAGTCCCTCACGTCGGTGCCGCCTTAAACCATGAGTCGGAAACAGTAATAAAAGTATTATTTGGAATTGTGTTGATTGTGTTTCTTTATTTTACAAAAATTTTTATTTTTTTAAATTTTCCAACAAAGATTCAGTGAAGGTGAACTGGAATTAACAGCAATGAAAAGATCACAAGAGAGTTAGTGCTGTAATCAGGACACTTAGCAGAAAGAACACGCCACAGTTCATTCAAGTCAACATTAGACGAGATATTTCCTCGTGTCTTCACAAGAGACTAAAAGAGTGTCGCGGTGTGAATATTTAAATATGAAGGTGGAAAACATAGGCTCCCAGCTTGAGTGTAAAAAATGAAGTGAGATACAAAATTAGAATATGATAGACAGAATCTATGATAGTGATTCTCTATATACGTGACGTTCCCCAATCAAGTTAACAGGTTACTAAGAGACCTCAATCTTGATTTCCACTTCCGCTCTTATTGTTTACAGCGAAGGCACGCCTTCCCTCTACGTCTTGGTTATACGGATACAGATATAGATACAGAAACAGAAAGGACACAGAAATACTTGGGAAAACTGCTTATCTGGTATCAATTCTTTTGTCTCGATTTAATAAATATCTAAATCGTATAACTTAAAAGATAAATAACAAATGAAAATGCATCTGTCAAGGAATCAAAAAACTACATGTAACAATCGAGGAGAACTTTTACTTAACTAATTTGTATGGCATCACATATGGAATAAACAACAGTGTGATAGAGAGAAAAAAGAAACAAACAATGTTAAAGAAGAGAGTGTAAGAAGGAATATGAAAACATGCAATTACACAGTCACAACACTGGGCAGAAAAAAAAACACTTCCAAATGAGAGACAAGTACATCCAGTTTGTCGGTTGGTTTAGACTGGCCTGGGTAGCCGCGCAGGTTTAAATCCTTAGACAGTTACATACAAAGTAAAATCCGATCTACTTCGCTGTGACTACTATCCGCACTCCTGAGGATATGACAAGCATTAACTCCTGTCTATGATCATTTAAATGTACGTACTGGGATTGTCTGGCGAGGGGGCCAGGAAGAATTATAAATATTTCCAAGTATAGCAAGAGCCTCACGGCCTTGTTAATAGAGGCAGATTAGAACTGTGCTCGATTTTGTTCTAGCCGGGTGCTGTCTGAGAACTCACATAGGCTATTGCCATAAAACTGAGCATATAACCAGCTCAATGAAAGAATAAACGGTGCGAGCACAGTTGGAGAAAATGTTGTCAAATGGCTGCGTGGCAAGTTAGGTACTGCTAATTGGAGGCTCCTGTTTCCGTATAAATAAAAAGGCGATGCTTCGCTATTTTGTTTGACTTACAGAGCTGAACCGGTTGTCGTCCAAACAGAATTTGAAATCCGCTGGAAATTATCTCTCCTAGAAGGTGTCAGAGAATTGAACACGATTGTATAACTAAATAAGGAATCCACTTCGCGTGACTGGGTTGTCGCTCCTGTAAGTAAGGATGGATTTCAAAGTACTCCCTTATATACCCAAAATAAGACCTACATTATGATTCTGAAGTCGTGCACGTGCACGGGATGAGCGGCAAACTTTTTCCCTGGCAAAGACCCTGCTCGTTCGCCTCGTCCCCTGATGCGACAGGATAAAAGACGCCCAGTCTCTACTTTGATATGGAGATTTCGACATTGTGGCCAGGTATCAAAGGTTACCCTGCTCGATCCGGCAGACAAGAAAAGCGATGTGCGACCAGCGGTATTATTTCCTTCGCCGTTTTCAAACGACTAGGGAACCATAAGCCGACCAACGAGATAGAAACATTTTGTCAGCTAATGTAGAAGTAAAGATGCACGTGTGGGGCGTTCTCTAACGCTGTCAGAACTACACGTAGATAAATGCGCAACAAAGCGTCTAAGCATCAAATAAAATTAAAGTAGGGCGAGAACAAACAGAGGTAGGCAAAACGTGTAACTGACAGACTGAGTTGGCCGAAACATTCAACAAAACTCATCACAAAGAGAAATAACGGTATTAAGAATAAAACCGTGGATGTTACACACAGAGACGGAAATAAATCAGATATCATAAAAAAGACTTCAACAGCAGATAACCCATCTACAGAGCAAGGTGACGCCCGGGAGGTCTAGTGATAAATTTCTTATTTTATTTAGATCCGTTGAGCTGAAATCCTGTTTAGTTTCACATATGATTAACAGGATCCTTACTATTACACACATATGATGTAAGCCAACCTCATAGCCAGTGTAGTATGAAAAGTGACACAACATGAATTGAAGTCTATTACACTAGTCATTGGCTCGCATTCCTCCTACTTCACCATCCTCTCCCCCCTCCCCCACCCCTCACGGAAAAAAACCCATTAGCTAGATACCACGTTGGTACGAAGACCTACTATAAATACCAAATGCCAAGAATTTAAAATATTCGCTTTGAACTAAATAAATAAATAATTAAAAAAAATTACCACTGATTTGTAAATAATGTTTTATTCTCACGCAAACACACACACACATTAATTATACCAAAAAGTGTTCTCTTAAAAAAAAAACCAAAAAACCAAAACAAAACCGCGACAGGATTATAGTTTACATTTCTCTAGTAACTTAACGTATGCTGTTGTAGATGTCTCTCTTATATCCATTGGCCATGCTTTTGTCTGTCTGTCTAGCCAATTTTTTAGTGTATTTCCCTGGAGTCTTAGCTCTGAAGTTTTTGGTTTTGCTTCTTTTCAAGTCAAAACATTTATTTATGTTCCGAAATAATAATAAAAACAAAAGAAATTTCAGTCGCGATTTTGCTGAAACACTGTGAGTACATTTGAATGTATGTATGTGTGTACCTTTGATTGGTTTTTTATGTTATGTATTCTTCCGTGTTTTCCCGTGGGAGAAGACACTTCTGCTGATACCTTCAATGAATTATGTAAATGTGACCCACAGCACTAATACTGTACTTAACTATGTTTGATGTAATTTAAGCTTTGATGGCAACATTAATACATACCTATGTTTGGTGTTATATTTTGTACTGACATGGCAACATTGATACCTAGAAATTTGTAATGGTGACATTTAAGCTTTGATGGCAACATTGATACCTAGATATTTGTAATGGTGACATTTAAGCTTTGATGGCAACATTGATACCTATATATTTGTAATGGTGACATTTAAGCTTTGATGGCAACATTGATACCTAGATATTTGTAATGGTGACATTTAAGCTTTGATGGCAACATTGATACCTAGATATTTGTAATGGTGACATTTAAGCTTTGATGGCAACATTGATACCTAGATATTTGTAATGGTGACATTTAAGCTTTGATGGAAACATTGATACCTAGATATTTGTAATGGTGACATTTAAGCTTTGATGGCAACATTGATACCTAGATATTTGTAATGGTGACATTTAAGCTTTGATGGCAACATTGATACCTAGATATTTGTAATGGTGACATTTAAGCTTTGATGGCAACATTGATACCTAGATATTTGTAATGGTGACATTTAAGCTTTGATGGCAACATTGATACCTAGATATTTGTAATGGTGACATTTAAGCTTTGATGGCACCATTGATACCTAGATATTTGTAATGGTGACATTTAAGCTCATATTGAGGGCATCATTTTCTTGTTCGATCCTAATCTAGCAGGGGGACACTACTGTAGCTGACCTTCTTTCAGGAAGCCTGCACAAATAATTCACATCCTGCTGTACCGGTGGTTTCTGTGGCAATTTGACTTTCATGACGAGGTTGCCAACCTCATGTACAACCTCCATCATTAGTTGCCTTCTACGACATGCCTAAGGGGGCAGTAGGCCTGTTCTTGCTTTGCCTCTCCAAACCACCCCCCCCCCCCCTCCCCCCCCCCCCCCCCCACCCCCCCCCCCCCACCCCCCCCCACCCCCCCCCCCCCCCCCCCCCCCCCCCCCGGAACTACCACATTTAACTAAGACGTCATAAAAGCTTACATTGCGATACTGATACTTATTTATGTTTGATGTTGTAATTTGGACTCGGATCGCAGTATTGAAGTGTATACAATAATTTAACTCCATTAGTATCGCTTGAAAGTGTGAACAATGTCACTTGCCTATTCAGGTTGATTTGATCTATTGTTTCAGCACGACTAGGTCAGCAGGAAAACTACAAAGACAACACAGACAAAGTTAACAGAACAGACACAAGGAACAGATGCCATCCACGCTTGAGAAGTTGGATTTTATTGACGTGAAAGCTGACAACATCATGACGTGCACAGAGTCAGTCAGAATGTGCCTCAAATTTACGCTCGTGTTCATGAATATTCCAATTGTTGTAAGTATTAACAGACAGACAGACATGCACATAGAGTGACAGACAGACAGGCAGGTTGGTAGGTAGATAGATATATATCATCATCAACTGACATCTCTGCAACGAAGGTCGGTTGTAGTGGATCTCCAACGTCTTCTGTCTCTTGTCTTGATGGTACACTCTGATAGACTCTTTTCTGTCCATCTCTTGTCTTGATGGTACACTCTGATAGACTCTTTCCTGTCCATCTCTTGTCTTGATGGTACACTCTGATAGACTCTTTCCTGTCCATCTCTTGTCTTGATGGTACATTCTGATAGATTCTTTCCTGTCCATCTCTCGTCTTGATGGTACACTCTGATAGACTATTTCCTGTCCATCTCTTGTCTTGATGGTGCACTCTGATAGAATCTTTCCTGTCCATCTCTTGTCTTGATGGTGCACTCTGATAGACTCATTCCTGTCCACCTCTGTCTTGATGGTGCACTCTGATAGACTCTTTCCTGTCCACCTCTTGTCTTGATGGTGTACTCGGATAGAATTTTTCCTGTCCATCTCTTGATGTTATCTTCCCACTTATAGCGCTGTCTTCCCTTTGCACGTTTGCTATCCACTCTCCCTTCTTTAATGGTCTTCTCCAAGGTGTTGTGTCTTTTTACATCGCCAAAATATTTTTCTTGCCTAATTGTAATCTCCTTCATTAATTAACTTGTCGTGTCTAGGTTTCCTAGGAGACCGTCCCCGTTGTTTGTGTTTTCTTCTCTGTCTGTGGAGATGCGACTCATTCTTCTTTATATCCACATCTCCAGAGCCTCAATTATTTCTTCCACTTGTTGGTTAATTGTCTATGGTTCTACACCACACAGTAATTGTCTATGGTTCTACACCACACAGTAATTGTCTATGGTTCTACACCACACAGTAATTGTCCATGGTTCTACACCACACAGTAATTGTCTATGGTTCTACACCACACAGTAATTGTCCATGGTTCTACACCACACAGTAATTGTCTATGGTTCTACACCACACAGCAATTGCCCATGGTTCTACACCACATAGTAATTGTCCATGGTTCTACACCACACAGTAATTGTCCATGGTTCTACACCACACAGTAATTGTCCATGGTTCTACACCACACAGTAATTGTCCATGGTTCTACACCACACAGTAATTGTCCATGGTTCTACACCACACAGTAATTGTCCATGGTTCTACACCACACAGTAATTGTCCATGGTTCTACACCACACAGTAATTGCCTATGGTTCTACACCACACAGTAATTGTCTATGGTTCTACACCACACAGTAATTGTATATGGTTCTACACCACACAGTAATTGTCTATGTTTCTACACCACATAGTAATGGTCCCTGGTTCTACACCACATAGTAATTGTCTATGGTTCTACACCACACAGTAAATGTCTATGGTTCTACACCACACAGTAAATGTCCATGGTTCTACACCACATAGTAATTGTCTATGGTTCTACACCACACAGTAAATGTCCATGGTTCTACACCACATAGTAATTGTCCATGGTTCTACACCACATAGTAATTGTCCATGGTTCTACACCACATAGTAATTGTCCATGGTTCTACCCCACATAGTAATTGTCCATGGTTCTACACCACACAGTAATTGTCCATGGTTCTACACCACACAGTAATTGTCCATGGTTCTACACCACATAGTAATTGTCTATGGTTCTACACCACACAGTAATTGTCTATGGTTCTACACCACACAGTAATTGTCTATGGTTCTACACCACACAGTAATTGTCCATGGTTCTACACCACACAGTAAATGTCCATGGTTCTACACCACATAGTAATTGTCTATGGTTCTACACCACACATTAAATGTCCATGGTTCTACACCACACAGTAAATGTCCATGGTTCTACACCACATAGTAATTATCTATGGTTCTACACCACACAGTAAATGTCCATGGTTCTACACCACATAGTAATTGTCTATGGTTCTACACCACACATTAAATGTCCATGGTTCTACACCACACAGTAAATGTCCATGGTTCTACACCACATAGTAATTATCTATGGTTCTACACCACACAGTAATTGTCCATGGTTCTACACCACACAGTAAATGTCTATGGTTCTACACCACACAGTAATTGTCTATGGTTCTACACCACACAGTAATTGTCTATGGTTCTACACCACACAGTAATTGTCCATGGTTCTACACCACATAGTAATTGTCCATAGTTCTACACCACACAGTAATTGTCCATGTTTCTACACCACACAGTAATTGTCCATGGTTTTACACCACACAGTAATTGTCCATCGTTCTACACCACACAGTAATTGTCCACGGTTCTACACCACACAGTAGTGAAGAACATATATAACACTTGATGATTCTTAGTTTTAATTTATGGGTTATTTGTTTAGTCTGATGTTGTTGAATGTAGCTTTCGCCATTCCTATTTTCTCTCTCTCTATCTCTCTCTCCTTCCCTCCCTCTCTCTCTCTCTCTCTCTCTTTCTCAACAAACACAATAAAAGCAACAGCTACTCCTACCACTCCGACTATTCCTACAACTATCACTAGAAAATAAAATCCGCTAAAATTGTTCAAACAGCCAGTGTTATTCACGAAAAACTTTCTTTGTCCATATTTGTCGTTTCAGATTGTGGGCATCATCTCCCTCAGTATAGGATTATGGGTAATGATGTCCGACACCTCGTTCTTTGACCTCACAGCAGATGTCCTTGACCTCGAAGTTCTAGACCAAGATGTTCTCCGACAGGGTGCAATCGTCATGGTTTCGGCGGGAGCAGCCATGTTGGCTCTAGCTGGTCTGGGAGTGCTTGGTGCTCTGGCTATGAATTCCTGCATTCTTGTATTTGTGAGTTCAATTCACAGCCTTACAAATAATACATACGTTAGTGTTAATTTCTTAGAGTCTTATACACACGCAAATTACACACACATACAACACACACTAGTATATGTGAGTTGATTTATGACACGAAGGAGTATTTGTTATTTATGAGTATATGTAAGTTGATTTATGAGGTGATGCCTACATACATACAATAAACACGGCTATTTGTGAGTTTTTTTTGGTCTGGGACAGCGGGTACACACATATACAACAAGCACGAGTATTTGGGAGTTTATTTATGAGATTCCAAATACAACCACATATTCAAATACCAGTATTTGTGAGATGACGCATAGAGCCACACATACAAACACCAGAATTTATGAGATGACATATACAATCATAGGAACAAACACCAGTATTTGTGAGCTGACGCATACAGCCACATATACAAACACCAGCATTTGTAAGGAGACGCATACATCCAAATATACAAACACCAGTATTTGTGATATGACACATACATCCACATATACCAGTATTTGTGAGATGATGCATACATCCACATATAGAAACACCAGTATTTGTGAGATGACGCAAACAGCCACATATACAAACACCATTATTTGTGACATGATGCATTTATCCACATATACAAACACCAGTATTTGTGAGCTGACGTATACAGCCACATATACAAACACCAGTATTTGTGAGATGAAGCATATATCCACATATACAAACACCAGTATTTGTGAGATGACGCATATATCCACATATACAAACACCAGTATTTGTGAGATGACGCATATATCCACATATACAAACACCAGTATTTGTGAGATGACGCATATATCCACATATACAAACACTAGTATTTGTAAGATGAAGCATATATCCACATATACAAACACCAGTATTTGTGAGATGACGTATATATCCACATATACAAACACCAGTATTTGTGACATGATGCATTTATCCACATATACAAACACCAGTATTTGTGAGCTGACGTATACAGCCACATATACAAACACCAGTATTTGTGAGATGACGCATATATCCACATATACAAACACCAGTATTTGTGAGATGAAGCATATATCCACATATAAAAATACCAGTATTTGTGAGATGACGCATATATCCACATATACAAACACCAGTATTTGTAAGATGACGCATACAGCCACATATACAAACACCAGTACTTGTGATATATGACCTACACACAATCACGCAGCATGCTTCTCCTGCTCACACTGAAAGCAACAAATAATCTTTTTTTTGTACTTCCAAAACATTTGTGTAAATTATTAATTATTGAATGGTTTCCCCATTGACAAAGGGAGGTAATATACTACTATTCTTCTTAAACTTCAGTATGTGGTCCCACTGGTTGTGTTGCTCACGCTAGAAGCAGCAGTTATCGTTCTTGCAGTTGTCTTCAAGTCAGAGGTGAGTACTGGGTGGAGCCATACATGATTACAGTAGACTTGACTTTGAGTTATTATATCCTAGTTATTGCTTGTTCATTGTTTGTTTCTGCCTGGTATTATGTGATATGGATGAAAATAATACATAAATAGACAGACAGACATACATACATTCATCAACAATTAACTCGGGCGTTGGCGTAGCTTGCGAGTCCTATTTAGGGCTTTATGCTAGCAGATAGATAATTATATTAGTTCTTTTCAAGTCTTAGTATCTATCAACGCTGATCAGGTTAGCAGTCAACAGAGTTGATTTTTTTGGGGGGATGGTAAATGCGCTCTGATATAACCAAATAGGTTGAAAGGTACGCGCCTCGCCAGAAGAAGGCAAACACCGAACCAAAAAAAAACAAAAAAAAAACAACAGACAGATAGATAGTAATCTAAATCATTGTCTGATCTTTATTTATTTTTATGCGCAATCTCAATCCAAACTATACCCAGCTTATGTCCAATCTAAGCTGATTCCTTGTCCAATATATTTTCAGTTGATATCCAGTTAGTGTCCAGTCTATAATCTAAGTCCTTTATATTTGTAGTCGATGCCCAGTATCCACAAAATGTTCAGTAAATGTCAAACTGTTTTTGTCCTATCTGTACTCACAATTTGGTCAATCTATGTCATGTCTATTTTATCTACTTCCGGCTATGTCTACCGTTTATCCCAGCTTTATCTCAATACTATGTTAATTATGTATTCGTACTTATTTCTGTCTGTCCTATTGTCTGGTTTAGTCATAAATTTTTTCTGGTCTATCTCTCGTCTCATTATGAGTGATTATTTTTACGTTTTCTGCTATTCTTATTAATTACGTTCAAAATGGAGCGCAGAGCAATGTTTGAGTTAATTCTCTCTAAAGAAGCTCTCACAACAAGCAGAACAGAGAACGCCGAGAGGATCATCAGGAAAACAAGCAACCGGGGTTATGACCTCAGTGGCGCATGACCATAGCCAGCTATGACTGTTGTAGCTACTACTAATTCTATGAAAATAAAATGGGATCTCTTTCAACTTTTTGGGCTTTTAAAAACTTTAATAACTTAACATACACTCACAATAGATCCCATACAGAACCCTGGTTATTACATTTTTAAATAGCATGATGACTAAATTTACATTGTATTTATAAGCAAATCTTGTTAATAATACATCAAAGATTACACTATAAGAAACATATGTTGGTCCCACATATTTAAAATCTTGGACGGGTCTTAAAGTCCAATGATCAGAGATTTTGGTCACGTGAGTTCATGTCAAATAAGTACAATTATTTTCCTTTCAGTGGGAAGCCAGAGTGCATCATGTGCTGACAGAAAAGCTGATATCACAATATGGAGACTCTGTGGACAGCAGCAGACGGCCATTCACAACAACTTTCAACACGCTGCAGCAAAAGGTATTTGAAAATAAAAGGGACTTTCGGCTTCTACGAGACACAGTTGTCAGTGGTTGTCTTTCTTCTTTCTTTGATCCTTGTCTGTCGACTGCCAAAGCAGTCAGTTGCCATGGCGTCTTGAAGGGCAACAACAAACTGCTTCCACTTTGCTCGCTCGGCAGCCATCGCGTCTGGTGGCGTCTTGTAGGGCAACAACAAACTGCTTCCACTATGCTCGGTCGGCAGCTATCCTTGGTGCAGTGCACTAGCTCTGGTTATTCTTTGCATCTCGGCCTCCACAGTTCTCCCTCAAGTTGTTTTTGGTCGGCCTCTGTTTCGCTTTTCTTCAGGGGTCCACAGCGTATCTGTTCTTGTGATGGCATAGGGGTCTCTTCTGAGGACGTGGCCAACCCCACTCCAGCATCTTACAGCTATGATGGTGTGCATGTTCTCTTGGTTGCTATGAGTATGCAGTTCGTGGTTGGTGATGGTATTCGGCCAAAAGATTCGGAGAATTTTCCTGAATCAGATTGTGTAAAAAGAGGACGATTTCCACATTTCTGTCTCTGTTGCTCGCCAGCATTTCATGCCATAGAGAAGCACAGAAAGTACACAGCTCTCATATAACTTGGTAGTACAGCTGGCGATTTAAAGCAGCAAGAAATTTAAAAAAAAATGGTTACATGAAGAAAACACAGAAATTAACATATTTATAGAAGAAAACTTATAAATCCAAGTGAAAAAATTTAACTATCTCATCTTGGATCTCCTGTAACATTAGACGGCAATGTCTAACTGAATGTCACGTAAGAATTCCGTAGGCACAAGAAGCTTTCTACAGCATGAGAAGATTCTCATCAACAAACAAAAAAACAAAAAACTTATCACTGTCAATGAGACAGAAAACACTACGATAAATCCGACATTACATTATGCTTGCGAGACATGGACAATAAACAAACATAAGAGAACAGAATATGGGTTCGCTGTAGATGTGGCTCCTAAAAAAGATACAACATAAACCTTGGACAGTAAAAAAGTTAATTGTGGCAGTTCTTAGAAGAAAAGAAGAAAGTCGTCACGTAATCCACATAATTAGGTGCAGACAACCAACGCTGGTTGGACGCGTGACAAGAACACGGAAACAAAGGAATCTGGAAACAACCGGTAATTCAACTCCTACAGAAGAAAATGCGCCTCAGGCGACCTTCTGTCTTGACTGACTGTGTGTGGTGCACCATTTTGGGGACCTCCCAGTACTGACAAAACAGACAGAAAACACTGCTGTGTCCGTATCAGATTTTGCTCTTTTCCTCAGATCTTCGGGTCCTGAGTGTTCCTCTATAAGTGCCTTCGGGCAGACGGGGAAGGACGTTCCTTGACACCTTGGTGTATGAGGCTCCGTTCAATTTGGCTGGAAAGACGTCTCGCGAGTCCGCTGGTTTTATAGCGACATGGAGTACACACGAGGGCAAGTTCGGGCACAACGGGCTGATCACCTGTTTGCCAGTCATCTTGATTACGGAAACAACGGCAAATGGATTAATTTGTTGTTGCCCTAAAAACGCCACTAGGCGTGACGGGAATAAACGGCAAAGAAATCAATTTGTTGTTGCCCTTAAGACGCCACTAGGCGTACTGGCCACTGACTGCTTTGACGGTTGGTGGCTAAGGACGGAAGGAAGAAGAAGAAGAAGAAGAAGAAGAAGAAGAAGAAGAAGAAGAAGAAGAAGAAAATGATGGCCGAGAAAAAACTACCTGGAGAAACTGACCGCTTGGCGTGGTAACAGTTTGAAGACGTAATCGATTCAAGACCTTTCAGAGTTCACAGGAAATGGAGGGAATGATCGCTAACATCACTCAACATAGCACTCAGTGCGTGAATGAATGAACTGCTGAATATTAGTAAACGATAATATAATATTCAGCAGTTTAAAATAAAGTATTAATAATAACTATAATAATCATAGTAACTAGTTACTTCATAGTAAGCAGCAGCAGTAGTATTAATTAATAGATATGCTATTTATGATGATGATAGGAAACTCAGTACGGAGCGATACAACAGGAGGCAATATGATCACCAGAAAGGGTTACTTACTTACTTAGTCGTTCCCGTTCTACCGTGAGGTGTAGAGGTTTGGAAGAGAGAGCTCCAACTATCCTATCGGCTGTCTTCCTCCTGGCCTGGTTCCATTCTAGTCCTCGGTCCTTCAAAGATTGTCTAATGTTGTCCTCCCAGCGGACTCTGGGTTGTCCTGGGGGTCTGGATCCCTGGCTCTTTGTTTCCTATGCTTGTCGTGGTAACCGATCTTCTCACATTCTGCAGACATGGCCAAACCATCTTAGTTGGGACTGTTCTACTTGGGTCTGCAGGGCGTGGGATTTTAGGCCTTGACGTATCGTCTGGTTGCAGACCATGTCTCTTCTTGTTACTTTAACCACCTTCCTCAGATACCTCATTTCTGAGGTTAGGATCTGGCTTTTGTGGGTTGTAGTCAAGGGTTTCGGCCCGTTATTCTCCTCTACACTCTCTGGGTCATGTTGTGGTTGTTGTTGAGGGATCCAGCAGCCATGAGCGCAAAGCTCTTTGGCCCAGTACCATTTTGGCACTGTAATGCTGGGGTGTCTGTGGACTTTCCTACCAACCCGGTCAGAAGCTAATCAGCATCATAGCTCCTTCCCATCCACAGAGGGTTCGTTATGCACAGCTTTCTTGCAACCGCAGGGAGTCTCCTAGACTCAGCCACATATTACACCAGGCCCATTATGGCGTGCGTGCGTTGTCAAGAAGTTTGAGTCTCCCTACCCTGCAGAGGAGGTTATATCTCCGAGACGATCACCGAGACATGCACCGGTTCGAGCAGACAGGCGCCGGATAGTAACGAACCTGCACAGGGGGGCTCAGAGGCGGTTAGACAACTGCCAGTTGTGGGCTTTGTTGTACTGTTTTGGCGTGTGTGCCGTGCCACGAGTGGGTCTGTTTTCTACCCTGCATGGGGGCTATGGCGCCACAGCCACCGCCTCTATCCGCCCACGGACGTTCTGCGGTGCGGTGGCGAAACCACCGCCTTTACCGGTCTGCCGAAAGGACGTCATCTGGACGGGCACTCAGCTCTGCCCCATCTGAACTGGGAGGGCCCGGCACCCGGGACCAGGCACAGTCTTTTTGAGGCAGCGCTCGTCTGCACGGACATGAGCTGCGTAGGGTTGTCCTCCACCTTGCAAAGGAGGCCACACTTCCGACACGAAACATGCAATAACACGCAATTCAGCCAGCCACTGCAGCAGTCGTAGCGAGGCTGTGGCGCAACCACTGCCAAGCCTCTACCAATGCCGAAGAACGTCATCTGAACGGACACATAGCTCTGCCCCAACTGAACTGGGAAGCCCCGGCAGCCGGGACCACGCACAGTCTTCTGAGGACAACGATCGCATGAAACGTCTCTGGGTCATGACTCCCAAATGTCTCAGCCTCCTGTTGTCTTGTGTAGAAAATGAACCCATTCCACCTTGGATACAGCTTTAAAATCCACATTTCCGCCAGCAGGAGGTAATTGTGAAAGTAACAAAGAGAAGACAAATTATTGCGGTCGTTCCGCAACACACCACTGACACGCATGCGCGACGCCGACGAGGCTTGAATTCTTTGCGAGCCGGCCTCTGATATTTACTTTCGCCCCATATAATGCACCACCTGTTTCTTGAAACGCCGCCGTCCTTTCACCAATACAATGGAAAACTCGATGAATTGCGGACTTAGAAAAAATTCAGGGTGTTTCCTATACCGCAGATGGGGCTAGATTTTACTGTAGCGAGTTCCATAGCCCATTGCGGTTGTTCCACAGCCAGCATGATAGCAGTAGCTGCAGTAGTAGCAGTTGTGTCAATAGCAGTAGTAGCAGCAGTAGTAGTGGTAAATTAGTAATATTAGTAGAGGTGGTGGTAGTAGTGTTTGTAGTAGCCACAATAAACATATATAGTCGTTATTTAGTAGTTGTAATGAAACAAATGAAAGAAGATGATAATGTAGCCAGTTTTACAAAATAAAAAAACACTAGACACACGGGGCATGTCGGGATTAGTCTTCGTCAGCAACTGCCACAAACATCAAACGTTTTCTACAGGCCTTTTCTTACGTTTGGGTTCACGTCCTCTGTTAGGGATTTTCATGTAAACGGCCATGTTACTATTGACACATACATTCTGTGTTTCAGTTCTTTTCTTCTTTTGTTACGTTTGATTTTTCTTTCTTGAATATTATTTTAATTAACATTTTACTGCTCTCATAAACACCCGTGTGTTACCGGGGCCCGAAAGGGGAGCAAAGAATAGTAACACTGTTCCCTGCCAAGCATGTCGTAGAAAGCGACTAAGGAGGGTTGGGCATGGGGCCGGTTACCCCATCCTGTAAAAAATTTAAACCACAAAAACTTCAACAAACATGGACAAGCCAAATAAAGAAAATAAAACACAGCCATCCAAGACAGGGGAAGGTCCTCTCGCAGGGAGGCATATGATGCAACACAGAGAAAGCCGAAAGGAGTCTGTGTTGCTGACTAATGTCGTGGTTGAGTTAGAGTGTAGAGTATTTGTCGAGTTGGACAACAGTAGTGAAATCGACAAGGGATAGTGGACTGACAGAGTTATAGATTACACACACAGAAAGGTGTAAATAGGAGATGGACTTGAGACAACCTGGAAGAAGATTTACCAAAATGATCTCTCTCTCCAAGCCTCAACTCACTTATGTCTGTCTAAGCACCTCCTGCTCTCTCTCTCTTCTCTTATCATACATAGAGATTATAGTAAAGAGCTAAACTACAAATATGGATGGAAAGGTCGTGAACAGCGCATTAATAAATGTGTAAAATTTATTAAAGAAGAAAAAGCATGGAATTAATGCATATCATCACAACAACATAAAATTACATCAATACTCAAAATATTCATCAATAATCATATACACCAAAAACCACACACACAGATCACCATTCATAAAACCTGTAGAACACAGAGAGATGAAATAACTGAGTGTCAGCCCGTCCGTTTTCGGGACCAGATGAAATAGTCCGGACAGTGTGTTACTTGTAGATCCTTCGTGAGGGACTATGCCTACAAAACTGTCCTTGTTGGTACTATCATTGGTGATTCCTCCCTACTGGCGCGAGGTGGGCTGGAAGACTCTAGTTACCTTCTGTTTACCAAAATGAATAAACTGCGATTCAGTCCGTCCGCTTTCGGGACCAGATGAAATAGTCCGGACAGTGTGTTACTTGTAGATCCTTCGTGAGGGACTATGCCTACAAAACTGTCCTTGTTGGTACTATCATTGGTGACTCCTCCCTACTGGCGCGAGGTGGGCTGGGGGACGCTGTTTATCTCCTGCTGACCAACTGAATGAACTTAGCGACAGCCTGTCCGCTTTCGGGGACCAATGGAATAGCTCCAGTAAGTGGTTTCTTCGTATATATCCGCCATCGGTGATGGAATTAACCTGAATAAAATCACTGTATAGGCGCTATCGTTGGTGTCTTCCCCCTACTGGCGCGAGTGGGGCTGGAACTCTGTCCATAGATGGCTGCTCATACGTGCGAAGTTCTACATAGACCCAGAAATAAACCATGGGACGAAGTCACTTGAGGACAATTGATCCCAAGGCATGCTTATCCGGCGCTAGAATTGGCTTTAAATCCGGTTTTGGCTGGTTGACTGTGGCTTGGCTGAGTGCCCCGTTTAGACACAAAAAAAGGCGGGTGATATGGAATTCTGCTATAGGCATGCTGGGCGGTTTTGATATTCTGGAAGCCGCAATGCTCTGGCTGGTAATCCAAGAGGCGAGTAGAGAACTACTACTGCATTTGGTGATTCCAGATTTAGCGTTGGCTCCGTTGCACTGCGTGAGCTTAACTTGGCGTTGACAAAAGGGGTTTTGATTCAGGAACGGGGTGTGACACTCGTGGGGCTAGATATCCTCAGAATCCCTCTAGACGAAGAGACGGTGACATTCTTCGTCTGACTGGAAACTAGACTAGCAATTCGGTATCCCCCTGAAACTGAGACCGAAAAGAGACACCCTTTTACATCAAGCAAATAATAAATCACACTAACTTTATACAGAAAGTTTCGCTCCACTATGGGATTAAATTTATTGTAGTTATTGCTATGATAGTTTAGGGCTGTCGTTAACCATGTCTCCTGTTCCTTAAAAATATCAATTATCAACACGCGCCCGCATAGGCTTAATATCTTTTGCACCCCCAGGTACCTGTCAGTAACTGTTCTGACAGCAACAATCTACTCCTCTTCTCCCAATCTCAATATACAGGAAACCTAACCAGTAGTTACAGAAAAATGTATATGCTTTGCCTAACCTGATTCTACAGATGTATTGGCGTAATGCGTAATAGAGTAAGACAAAAGAAATCGTGCGAAAGTTCCCCAGGCCTCAAAGGGTACCAGCCGCTCGTCATCAAACGTTTTAAAGCGACCAGAGAAATTCCCCTGTTGGGACCACAGAGGGTACCCGCCGCTAATGAACCGTTTCTTTCACAGAAACCGTCTTGGCTCGTTCTAACACTTAAAGCGGACCCGAGAAATGTTTCTCTGGTCGAACAGGTGCGTTTAGATAACATTACGTTTAGCGTTAGCTGACCGCAGCTGGCCAGCGTAAACAACCTCGGGTGGGGTTTGAGAGGGTGAGAAAGTTTGGCCACAAAGGTAGAAAAGGAAAGAAAAAAGAAAATACAAAATGTCTCGGAAAACAGAACATTTAAAGGAGTAATCAAATTATGGACAAGATGGTAAAATAAATTATCTTTCACGTGACAAGTAACCTTCTTTCTTCTAGGAGAACTTCCAGATTTGGCACCTAGAATGTTCGGACATTAAAAGAACAAGGGAAAGTGGCACAAATAGCAGCAGAGATGAGGGAATATAAAATCGAGGTTCTGGGACTGTGTGAAACAACGTGGAATGGGGAAGACAGGAAGAAACTCATCACAGGTGAATTGGTGCTGTCCTCAGGACATGAAGACGAAAGTTCACACCATAGTGA
This sequence comes from Oreohelix idahoensis, assembly GCA_024509875.1. Lineage (NCBI taxonomy): Eukaryota > Metazoa > Mollusca > Gastropoda > Stylommatophora > Oreohelicidae > Oreohelix > Oreohelix idahoensis. The sequence continues at coordinate 100,574 of JAMPIV010014163.1, read as the reverse complement.
AGGGGTAGCTCTTATGTTATCTAAAGAAGCACAGAGAGCACTCATTGAATGGGAAGCCGTTGGCTCCAGAATAATAACAGCTTCTTTTAAAACAGCTAAAAAGAAAATAAATGTAAATGTCATCCAATGTTATGCACCAACTAATGACAAAGAAGAGTCTGTGAAAGAAGCATTTTATACTAGACTACAGGAAATTATGGAAAAAGTAAAAAGAAGAGACATCAGAATTTTGATGGGTGACATGAATGCAAAGATAGGTACAGTCAACACCGGATTTGAAGAAGTCATGGGAAAACAGGGGATCGGAATAATGAATGAAAATGGGGAACTATTCTCAAACTTCTGTGCTTCAAATCAACTGGCTATAGGAGGAAGCATGTTTCCACATAAGAGAATACACAAGGCAACATGGATATCACCAGACCATAGAACAGAAAATCAGATTGATCATATATGCATAAACAAGAAGTTTAGATCATCATTGCAGGATGTAAAGGTATATACAGGAGCAGATGTGGCATCAGATCACCACCTTCTGATAACCAAAGTAAAAATGAAACTCAAGAGATATGCAGCAATGCAAAATTATAGACAATAATTTAATGTAGGACATCTAAGAAATCAAGAAACAAGAGACAAATTTGCGGTTACAATATCCAACAAATTTCAGGTGCTCCAACAACTGGAAGAGGCAGAGAATACAGAAGACTGTTGGCAGCAAATCAAAACGGTATGGAATGAGACATGTGAAGAAATACTGGGGAAAAGGGAACGACAACAAAAAGCATGGATAACAACAGAAACCACCAATAAGATAAAAGACAGGAAAAACAAGAAAGCAGATTTAAACAAAAGCAAAACCAGAAGTTCCAAAGCCAAGGCTCAAGAAGTGTACACAGAAGCAAACAAAGAAGTAAAACGAAGTATCAAAAGAGACAAGAGGAAATATATTGAGGAGTTGGCAAGAGAGGCAGAAGATGCTGCAGCCAAAGGTAATATGAAAGAACTGTTTAACAGCACAAAAAAGCTAACGGGGAAATACAAGCAAACAAGTTGCTTCATAAAAGACAAGAATGGAAAACTGCTCAGCAATATACAAGAGCAAATGAAGAAGTGGACAGAATATTTTGAGGACCTTCTCAATAGACCAGCTCCACAAAACTCCTCGGACATCCAGCCAGCAGATGACGTATCGTCTGGTTGCGTACCATGTCTCTTCTTGTTACTTCAACCACCTTCCTCAGATACCTCATTTCTGAGGTTTGGATCTGGCTTTTATGGGTTGTAGTCATTGCCCATGACTCGCATCCATATGTCAAGACTGGGACATAGGTGGAGCGGTATACAGCCATCTTCGTTTTCTTACCAACCTCTCTCTTGCTGAGGAATCCTCGATTTATGGCCTGAAAAAGTCTCCCAGCTGCTGCTTTTCGAGTGGCCAACTCTTCTTTGATGCCTCCCTTTCGGTCTATAATAGCTCCGAGGTATTTAAAGTGGTCAACCTGCTCCAGGACCTGTTCTCCCAGCTTAATCTGATGTCTTCTTTCTTCTCGTGATATCACCATGGATTTTGTTTTAGAGCTGCTTATGACCATCCCTCTCTCTCCAGCTCTTCCTTCCAGACTTGCAGGTTGGATTGGAGATGTGCCTCTGATTTAGCAATCAGGGCAACATCATCAGCAAATGCCAGCTCTGGAAGAAATAAAGAAAGCCATAAAACTTCTAAGAGATGGAAAAGCGTCTGGACCTGATGGCATTCCAGCAGAGGCCATCAAAGCAGATATCGACACGGCTACAGAGATGTTATATAAATTACTTGGTAAAGTCTGGGAAAAGGAAGAGATACCAGCATAATGGAAGGAAGGATATCTGGTTAAGTTGCCTAAGAAGGGAAATTTACAAGAGTGCACAAATTATAGAGGAATAATGTTACTGTTAAGGATAGATTTGGGGTGCAGTCAAAATAGTAAGGCATGCTACTACACGCTAGCACATTTCCATTTTTATGTGAGGAATTGTGTTCGCCTGTAGGCAAACTATTGTTTGCATGAGGCGTTCACCCGTGATGAGCGACGGTCAACTAGTGACGTTTCGGTCACATGTCGTGGGGTTCAGTGTGTAAATTAATTGGGCTTCCGTCTTTGTGTTTGCGTCCGAGAGAGATGTAATTTTTCGAGGCTCCGGGATAATGGAGCGTGATTTATAAATATATCTTGTGGCATTGTTGATTCTCGGAGGCTGCCACGTTATGTGCAAGATGGTTCATAAACGTATCTAGAAGTTCATACCATAATTTACTACGAGTAACTTTGAGATATGAGGCAACTAATATTTGGTTTGCACTGATTGATTCTGCCGCATTACTTTGGTTTTCGTGGATTACCGAACCTTTAGTACAACGGCCAGAATTGAGTGGAGATGAGAGGATTGTATTATTATTATATTATTGCCACTTAAAGATGCCTAACGTTTGAACCTTATTGACGGACCAGGGATAATCTACTACGCTTATCCATTGCCATGTACTTTTGATGTTTGATGGACCATTGTGAAGTGACTTTGTTTATTAAATGTCAACCATGTTTTTCCCGTGGACCTGTTCACCTACCGGCTTTGTTATGTGTACTGACAATATTTGTCCTGAATGAACACCTGCTATCATTCGTGTATCCATGCATGATCCTCTAATTTATCCCAACGTAACACCATATAATTTGGTGAGCCAGTATGGTTTTGGATCGATACTTTCATCAGGACATAGTTTTCAAATTCACGTAAGCAAGTATACCTTCATACTTTGCAAATCTACAACTACTCCTGTTCAGCGTGTTATTGTGAACACACCATTTCGTGAACCCAGTCATTATCAACGGGTCCACTTGGATAATGAACTTTGCCACTGCGCATATCCAATGTTCCAGTTTCAATGTCCTATTGTTCGCTGTAACGTTCAAGATTACAATTTCAACCCAACCAGTTTCCAAGTTTATTTCGTGTTCCAGTCTACACCACAACGTTTATAAGATTCTTTCAAGTTTCAAGTCTATGCCACGGCGATGTCAAGTTATTTTGTACCAAGTCAACACAACGTTTCAAGATCTACACAGTTCATGATGCCCATCTGACTGAGACCGTGTACTGTTTACATTTTATCGTGCTTCACTTGTATTGAGGGACAGCGTTTTCCAGTGTTGACGCCTTTACCGGACTTGCATCTGATCGGATTACGATAAGATAAGTGCCTGTTAATACACTCTTGTATCTTTGCCGTGGCGTAAGCCTTTTTGATATCTATGTTATTCGTTTTCTTCGTTTCTATATCTTTGTACAAATCTGTTGTTAGCGACACATGTCATTGGAAAAATGACCGCGCAGCAGATATTTCTATAGGTTTTCCTTACATTCCTCAAGCAGTGAAATTTCCGGCCTGAGTTTACTCACCGACGTTTGGTTCACTGCCTGTCTAGTGTGACCTAATTTGTTAGGTGTGCTGCCCCGTCTTTTTAGTTGTCAGTTTTGTAGTATGTTGGTTTTGTTTTTCTTCTCCTTAGTTGACAACCATTCTGTTCGTGATGCTAGTCTAACCTTCTATCACTCGTTTACATTTATATATATTGTTACAGGTCCTGTCCGGTTTTTTTTATAGCAGTAAGTCTGTTCTATTTGTTGTTTCTTTTTAGTTTACCATTTGCATTCTTTTTCGTTTACTTGCTGCTGTTATTGCATTGTCTTGGTCACTTGTACTTGTCTTCTTGTTTAGTTCCATCAGTTCTATTCTTGTACATTACATTTTTTCTCCTCTCTTTCTCTTTTCCCTCGTATCTTTACTACTGCTGGTCTATACTATACTATTTTTTTTATTGATTAGTAATATTAAGAATCTATTTGCATTGATAATATTGCAAAGCACAAAGCTAGTGAATTGGTATTGACGGACTAATCGAGATACATTTATTACATAATTTATAATATTGATAGTAAGATACTGAAGAAGTAAATAATGGAGTATCAGGAATTTATTACTATGAGGGAGGAGGATGGATTACAAGGCCCAGATCTTGAAGAATGTGTAATAGGCCGTGTCTTAATTCAGGCGGCATCAGATCTGGGGGATTTTGCAGATTGTTATTGTCGTTCTGTGCCTCATATAATCATTGCTAGGGAACTGGCAGAGTTTCTACGGGCAGATCTCCGTATATTTCTGGGACAATGCGTTCAGTACAACATAGTCAAGTATTAAAAACGTACGTCATGCTATACTCAACAACGATGTTCAAGAGAAACAGATAAAAGACAACAAACGGTGTGCACAGGAAAATGCAAAGTTATTAGAAGATATTACTGAGGAGAAAAAAATGCATGAGTTGTTGGAGGTCATGGACGACAATGAAAGATTGATTGAGAAGTTAAACGAAAAGGTGAGGGCACAGGCTGCTCAAATCCAGGGTTTTCAGGTTCAGGTGGCCCGACTTCAGCCACATATGGAGGATGCACAAAAAAGGAGATTGAAGAAAATGGCGAAGAAAAAGAAAGCCATGTGGGAGGTAAAGTTGGAAAGTAAAGTAGCAACACTTGAGCGTGATAATCAAGAACTAAAATGCCTTCAAAGTAAAGAAGAAAATTTAAGTCGTAATAAGTTGGCTAACTTTGAGGTATTACTCATTGAGCAAAAGAGTAAAAATGTAAACCTTGAAGAAGAAAATAAGAGGCAAAGTGAAGAAATTACTAAGTTACGAAATAGAGTTGATAACTTGTTAGATATCGTTTTAAAGCATAAACTGTTGGCACCCTCCGGCGACAACAGAGGGGAAGTGCAACGTACAGGCAATACCAAGAGGGATGTTAATGAGTTATCTTGCCCGAGTAAAGAAAAAACTTCTTTTCGAGGCAGATACAATTTTCCTCGTGATCACAGTCATGCTAGGACATCTTCATGGAGACATACTCACAGTGTATCTGATCTTAAAAATGCAGATGAGATCGTCAAGGGCGACGCAAAATATACTTATAAGAGTCTGATTGCTACATGTGAGGTTGATTGTAATGATAGTGCAAACTTGCCTGGTCATACTAGACCCATTACATCTGTTAAAGAAGGTTTAGCAGTACCATATGAGCAGTCATCTACGGGAACCGATTTCCAATAAACATCATACTGAGCATATGCAGTATGATGCACCTTTTAAGCCAGTTACGACGCACAAACGGCAAATTAATCACCATGTCTCTCATTCCACTGCGACGGCATACCCTCCCAGCACACGATTACGTGCTGATAACGCGAATTTCGTGGGATCGACCCCCACATATGGTGGTATTAATACACGCTCACGCACCATATTAGTGCGAAATCTTCCACCAAGCACTACATGGCGCGCACTGGCTGAATTTTTTCAGTACACTGCCGACGTCCGATATGTGCGTCTTTTTTCTATTCCCAACTCTAATGATAAAGTAGCACTTGTTTATTTTTATTCACATGGAGATGCTCGCCAAGTTATTAACTTCGACAATGGAGCCTATTTTCGACACCGTTGCTTAGATCTGCAATTAGTTCATGATTCTGCACCACGCAGTTTTTAATGTATTTTCTCGGCTGCATCTTTCTCATTTCACGTATATCTTATGTTGATTATGTCTTAAATTTCATTCGTGCCACAGAACATTTCCAAAATTCTAAAATTGTCCATGCCTACTACTCAAAAGCAAGTTCGTGGTCATCTCGGCTTAATTCAGAACTACATTAGAATTATACCCACCTTGTTTTTCGTCACTGCTGACCTCTCTGCCTTGCTTAAAAAAAAAAAAAAAAAAGGCTTACCGAACCACGTGCACTGGAAACCAGAGTGCCAGGACGCGGTCATTTATATTCAAAATTCAAATTTTTTTTTCTATACCACCTATTTGAGGTAACCAGTTATAAATTTGAATTATTATTCCCGCACAGATGCTTGTTCCAGAGTTTCGTTGCTTCGCTGGTGAAAGAATTTGAGAGGACAATGCTTGAAACCTTCCATATCTCAAGAACGTTGACTGATGCCGAGAAAATACGGTATTCAAGCCATCCCAAGTTCATCAGATATAGTCACCTATAGTTTATCGAGATGCCCAAAGCTCGAACTTGAAGATTCATATTCACTTAGTTAATTGACTTTATATTACACATGTGTGAAGCCATGGTGTTTATCCACTACTAGTCACTATGACAAAGGACGGTGAATACACGAACACTAAGTTGATTTCCAAACTATTCATATTAACATTTGTGATTTAAACGACTTTGAGATAATCATTATTCACTTTAACTAGTGGTACAATGAACAGTATTATACTAGTTGCAGACATGAACAATTTCCAACTACGACATCATGTTATTATTCTGGAATGCACATTCACATTAATTAAGATTGCTATATTAATACCGTACCAGAAATCTAGTCCTAACACGGATAGTCTGGAGTATGACTGTATTATTGCAAATTTGTTTTGGACATTACTTGTCTTGCCAACGTACAAAAAGGTACTTAGAGTAGAATAATTAAGTAATAGAATAATTGTGTTAATTGGTTATACTTGCGTTCTTGTACTATTTTTTTTCTCTTTCTGTGAGATATTCATGTACTTTAGCTGCATTAATGTCATATCGCATTGCTTCTTTGATTCATGTCATGTTTAAATTGCGTTTAAGCTTAATTTTTGACAGCATTGTTAGTTAGAGATATAACTTTCTAAATCATTTAAAAAAAAATTATAATTCATGCATTTTTGAATTTTTGGTTTCAATTTTTTGTTTTATCTTATTTTATGTATCTCATACTATTCTCATATATGCATGCTATTTCTTTGATATGTTTATTGTAAACTCACATTGATCATACATTTATGTATTCTTTTGTTACATCATTGGAATATCGACTGTATATGACTTGTTACTTATTGACATATGACTGTTTATGACTGATGACAAATTCATCTAGCAGATTATTTACCCTATTTAATGATAAGTTACATTATGCAGACTGACTGCGACTAGATTAATTTCGATGTGGCCCAATATTTGTGATATAATCAATTTTGGCCGCTATTTCCGCATAGGAAATATTTGAATTGAAAAAAAAAAAAAAAACAAATAAATTAGTTTTTTTTTACTCCGCGAAGGGGGTGATATGTTAAGGATAGATTTGGGGTGCAGTCAAAATAGTAAGGCATGCTACTACACGCTAGCACATTTCCATTTTTATGTGAGGAATTGTGTTCGCCTGTAGGCAAACTACGGTTTGCACGAGGCGTTCACCCGTGATGAGCGACGGTCAACTAGTGACGTTTCGGTCACATGTCGTGGGGTTCAGTGTGTAAATTAATTGGGCTTCCGTCTTTGTGTTGGCGTCCGAGAGAGATGTAATTTTTCGAGGCTCCGGGATAATGGAGCGTGATTTATAAATATATCTTGTGGCATTGTTGATTCTCGGAGGCTGCCACGTTAAGTGTAAGATGGTTCATAAACGTATCTAGAAGTTCATACCATAATTTACTACGAGTAACTTTGAGATATGAGGCAACTAATATTTGGTTTGCACTGATTGATTCTGCCGCATTACTTTGGTTTTCGTGGATTACCGAACCTTTAGTACAACGGCCAGAATTGAGTGGAGATGAGAGGATTGTATTATTATTATATTATTGCCACTTAAAGATGCCTAACGTTTGAACCTTATTGACGGACCAGGGATAATCTACTACGCTTATCCATTGCCATGTACTTTTGATGTTTGATGGACCATTGTGAAGTGACTTTGTTTATTAAATGTCAACCATGTTTTTCCCGTGGACCTGTTCACCTACCGGCTTTGTTATGTGTACTGACAATATTTGTCCTGAATGAACACCTGCTATCATTCGTGTATCCATGCATGATCCTCTAATTTATCCCAACGTAACAGTTACTTTCAGTGCCAGGAAAAGTATTAAACAGGATTATCTTTGAAAGATTAAAAGAGTCCATAGACAAGAAACTGAGAGATGAACAAGCAGGTTTTCGACAAAACAGATCCTGTACAGACCAGATAGCCACTTTGAGAATAATAGGTGAACAAAGTCTGGAATGGAATTCACCACTATACATCGGATTTGTGGACTACGAAAAGGCATTTGACAGTGTAGACAGAGAATCACTTTGGAAATTGATGAGGCACTATGGAGTTCCCCTGAAGATCATTAATTCAATAAAGAAAACATATGAAGACATGACATGCAGAGTTCTTCATGAAGGACAGCTTACAGAACCGTTTGGGATAAGAACAGGAGTGCGACAGGGATGCCTCTTGTCTCCATTTCTTTTCTTACTAGCAATAGACTGGGTTACGAGAACATCGACAACACACAACAGAAATGGAATCCAGTGGACTCTGACTAAGCAGTTGGATGATCTGGATTTTGCTGATGAATTAGCTCTTCTGTCCCATAACCGTAATCAGATGCAGGACAAATTGAAAACACTCGATGAGAGGTCACAGCAATTGGGTCTGAAAATACACAGGGAAAAGACAAAGATAATGAAAATAAATGCAGGTAATGATAACAGGGTCGAACTTGAAGATACACCAATACAAGATGTAGAATCGTACACATATCTTGGTAGCAATATAGACAAAGTTGGAGGAGCAGACAGTGATATCAAAATAAGAATACAAAAAGCAAGAGGAGCTTTCATTGCATTGGGAAATATATGGAGATCAAGAGAAATCGGATCCAACACGAAAATAAGAATCTTCAACTCAAATGTGAATTCAGTCCTATTGTATGGCTGTGAGACATGGAGAACAACAAAGACAACTACCAAAAAGCTAGAGACTTTCATAAATGGGTGCTTGCGTAGAATAGAGGGATTAAAATGGTATGACAAGGTTACCAACGTGGAACTGATGACAAGAACTAGACAAGTGCCAGTGGAACAAGAGATGAGACGAAGACGATGGCGATGGATAGGACACACACTGAGGAAACCTGTTGAAAGCATTACAAGGCAGTCCTTGTTCTGGAACCCCTAGGGCAAGAGAAGCAGAGGTAGACCAAGAAGCACATGGAGAAGAGAGCTGGAAACAGAGGTGAAAATGATAAGGAGAACGTGGGAAGAACTTGAGATGATGGCACGTGACAGGAAGACTTGGCATGTGTTTGTTGAAGGCCTATGCTCCTTTGGGAGTGGAGGGTTATGAATGAATGAATGCTCTCATAAAAAGGAAATAGTAAAGTTAAACCTCTAACATTTGACTTCCCTATGGCAGTATCTGCTATGGAACTCATTGTCTTTTTTTCTGTTAGTCACGCAATTTGTGTGTGTGTGTGTGTGTGCGCGCGCGTGTGTGTGTGTGTGCTGTTTGTGATGGTGGCAGATGAAGAGTTATCCCGAAGCGTTCTGTGTTCCTAGTGTTGATGCAATGTTCATGTGTAAGACTGATATTTTGTTTTACATTCCAGTAAAGCATCCTAGCACTTCAGTAAAGGTCACACTGTTAAAATAATCATCTTCGTCCTCATTATCATCCTCGTCATCATCATCATCATCATCATAATTATCCTTTCTGCTCCTTACGAGCATAGAATGACTAATGAAGCACCCCTTTGCGGTAAGCCTGTTTCACGTGCTCTCTTGCTGCAGTATTTCCTGTAGCCATAAGTTTTAAATGATGCAGTTGTCGGCCCCATACACAACCTCATGTTAGTCTAACAAGACTGGACATTGTTAAAATAGTTTGTTGATGTAATCATGACAGCTAGACTGTTGTGGCTGGAATGGTGGCTGGGATTATCAGAAAGTTGACAAGGACCACTGGAACACGACACTTGCCAATGACCAGCACAGACTGGTTCCAGATTCTTGCTGTATGGCAGACAACGTCACCTGGATACAGGAATGTATCGTTAGTCCGTACAACAGTTCCAGCTTCAGTATTATGGTAAGTTGTGAGAGATAAGCAATTTTTCATGACAGTCATATTAACATACATGACAGCCACATCAACATACATGACAGTCATATCAACAACCATAGCAGTCAAATCAACATCCATGACATTCACATCAACATACATGACAGTCATATTAACATACATGTCAGTCACATCAACAATCAAGACAGTCACATCAACATGCATGACAGTCACATCAACAAACATGATTGTCACATCAACATATATGACAGTCACATCAATAATCATGATAGTCACATCAACTATCATGGCAGTCACATCAACATACATGACAGTCACATCAACAATCTTGACGGTTACATCAATATACGTGACAGCTGCATCAACATACATGACAGTCACATCAACATACATGATAGTCACATCAATAATCATGACAGTTGTAACAACATAAATGACAGTCATATCAGCATACATGACAGCCACATCAACATCCATGACAGTCACATAAACAATCATGACAATAACATTAACATACACGACAGTCACATTAACATACATGACAGTCACATCAACATACATGACAGTCACATCAGCATACATTATAGCCACGTGAACATACATGACAGTCACTTGAACATACATGACAGTCACACCAACATACATGACAATTACATCAACTTACATGCTTGTCACATCAACAATCTTGACAAGCACATCAATAATCATGACAGTCACATCAACAATCATGACAGTCACATCAACATTCTTGACAGCCACATCAACAATCACGACAGTCACATTAAGTTAATAACAGTCATTTCAAGATAATAACAGTCACATCAACATTCATGACAGTCACATCAACATAATAACTGTCACATCAACATACATGACAGTCATATCAACAATCATGACAGGCACATCAACAATCAAATGTCACATCAACATTCATGACAGTTACATCAACAATCATGACAGTCACATCAACATAATAACTGTCACATCAACATACATGACAGGCACGTCAACAATCAGGGCAGTCACATCAACATAATAACAGTCACATCAACAATCATGGCAGTCACATCAACATACTAACCGTCACATCAACATACATGACAGGCACATCAACAATCATGACAGTTACATCAACATAATAACAGTCACATCAACAATCATAACAGGCACATCAACAATCATGATAGCCACATCAATGTAATAACAGTCACATCAACATACACGACAGGCACATCAACAATCATGACAGTCACATCAACAATCATGACAGTCACATCAACATAATAACAGTCACATCAACATACATGAGAGTCACATCAACAATCATGACAGTCACATCAACATACATGACACTCACATCAACATAATAACAGTCACATCAACAAACAAGATCTTGCCATCAACATACATGATCTTGCAATTAACATGCATGACAGTCACATCAACAATCATGACAATTACATCAACATACATGACAGTCACATTAACATACATGACAGTGACATCAAAATAATGATAGTCACATCTACAATCATGACAGTCACATCAGTATTCATGAAAATAACATTTTCAGCAATGACAAAAACATTGTCAAATATTATCCATCAACCAATTTTTGAAACAAAGAAACAAACATTATTTGCAGGGATGCCGAGATGCTGTAGAAGCCGAACTGAACATCTACCAGTGGGTGGTTATTGGTGTCACCATAGCGGTTCTTGCCTTCCAGGTAATCCAGTGTTGTGGTCGGGGTTAGTTCAGTTAATTGTGTTGTGCGCAGGTAAACATTTTGACGTGAGCTAACTCTTGTACGTTCTGGTTCAAGTCGTTACAGGTCTTTCGCCTGAGATGGAAATTCTTGACCTTAGTTTATTCTTCTTCCCAGTATTCGTTCGTACCCTTTTAGGTTTAGTGAAAAGCAATACCTCCTATAACGTTTTGTCGATTAATCCACTTGTAATATTCCAAAGAAAACTCAGCAATGTAGAAAAAATAAAATATAGTTTAGTAACGTCATTAGAACAGCAATGTTATTGACACAATGGTGAAGTACTTTTTTCTTGCTTATGCAAAGTAGTGAGTATCCAAAAAGAAAGTGTATATCCACAGGAATAATATATCCAATAGAATAAAATACAAACTTGTCTACTTAACAACTAACATCTCTACTTAAAAATACTTGTCCAACTTGAAAACTTGTCAAGTTAAAAAAACTTGTCTTGATAATCTCAAAGACGACGTTCTGTAAAATCCTCTCGCCTAATGAATCCTAAAAATCTGTAAAAGCCTGTCTATCGCCCACGTCTCTCCTTTTTATACTATTTCTTCTTTTTTCCCGCCAATTTCAACACGATGCTTTCTTTTTCACACGGTACAACTATCTACATTTGCACACGCTTTCTCAGCGTTTCGACTTTTCCCACACGTCTCTCTAACAACGGAAAAAAACCCAGATTAGCAACTCTCACTTTTACAAAATTTTCCATTCAAAAACATGCATTTACTATTGTTCTGGGACAGCTTCTCTCAAAGTCGTGAACTTTTCATGATACTCTTTTTTGTGCACAAATGTCTTAACTGCTTTTAACGTTGTTATTCTCATTGTATGTGGTTTTTAACACGTATTAATGGTAGTGTATGTCAAGCGGTCACAGTGTCCTTCAACTGTCGTCGGACAATGAGGGGGATGTTCCCCCCCCCCCCTTTATTTTCACTTAGTAGGCAATAATTTAATATTTAAAAAAAAAAAACCATAGCATGGTTATGGTATATACTAGTATTATAAATATATTGGTAAGTTAGTGTGTTAGCATTGCTTAGCTCTTTTACTAGTAATTATTTTTAATTAATGTTTATTCGCATTATTTTTATTATTGTTAAGGTAAACACATTTTATTGAAAAGTTTTTTTTTCAACAATTTGTTCAATACATTTTGTTTTGTAATTAAATCTATGCATTATTAAATGTTTGAACTAATGCACGGGCCTCCAATAGCCCCGGGCCCTTAGGCTTCAGCCTACTTAGCCCCACTTTCGACTATTTTTAGAAACAGTGCTAAACTTGCCATACTGCAGTAAATACACAATTGTCGACAATATATATTTTTCAAATGAATTGTTGTAGAAAATACACAACTTTTTACCATTTTTATACAAAATAATACATTAGACATGCTCAAGAAAATATGCAATTTTCAACTACTGTTAGAGACAGTGCTTCTACCGAGATACTGCAGAAAATACACAACTTTCTATATTTTGTTTAAACACGGTGCTAAAATTGTTTAAACATGGTGCTAAAATTGTTTAAACACGGTGCTAAAATTGAAGCCGCGTTATATCGCAGTGGTAAGTGCACTGGCTTCTGAGCTCACAGGTCCATGGTTCGATCCCCAGTTGAGGTGGGAAGAACAAAAGAGACATGGAGGAAGGCAGAGAGAAATGATAATGTCTATTTTGATAATACGGCTTTGGAAAAGATCAAGAACAGAACTCATGGAAGGCGTCGAAAATCAAGATTTGTTGAAATACATCTTCACCTACGCTTTAAGGCATGGCATCTCACTTGGCTTCTTAATCATACCGTAAGATCTTGGGTTACAGACAAGTTCCGTTCTTAAGGGCATTCGTAATCCCATTTTGTATGTAGGTCAGATTTAGTATGAAAGTAAATGGGCGTAAGTGATCCGTTAATGAAACATTGGGAACTGTAGTGCTTTAGAGCATTTCTTTTTTTTTAACCTAGAAAATGCCAATTGTTTATTTGTATTGACAGTAAAATACAGTAAATTGTTTATTTGTATTGACAGTAAAATACAGTAAATTGCAATATAGACATTTGAAACTTAAAAAAAAAATGTTAACATCATGAAATCCCTACCTTTTGCGTAAAAATCAGCTATTTCGGTTAACGATGACACATCATTGAGCTGAGAAGTTGTTACTGGTGGTTTTATTCTTGTGGAGAATTTATCTATTCAAGTCTGAACAGACACTTTCTTTTTTTCTTCTTAAATTTCTTTGTAGTATCATGTCACGGGGTGGCCTCTCTTGTTCTGTACTGATGGTTCAACAATGGCCAAAATTTAGGGTATACAATGAGGGTCTTTAAAGGTATCTATCTTCACTCAAGATTACTCTTGGCAGAGTTGTAAATAGAAGGATTGTGCTTCTATTTTAGGGAGTCTTCATAAGATATTTCAGAAATCAAGCACAACCATGAATTTATCAAAACTATCGTGAATTTTGTCCTTCTATGAATTTCGCCCCTTTTATGAAGATAAAGATATATTTGCTCGTTTCTGAGCCCCCAGTTGAGTTATCCAGTAAAATATTACTTAAGTAGCTCTGTTGTATTATGCATTTAAGATACTCGATTCATAAGTGTGCACTTCTTTCTGTAATAATTAAATCAACTATTAATTTGTAAATACAAATAACAAATTTAATAGTCCCGTGACATAGGTATTAACGCAATAGGTGTTTTTAGATGACTCATGTCTGTAACTCGTAACAAAACGTCAGTTTAATTTGTTATCATAAATGCTAACAAACATGAAACTATCTCCGGAAGTGTTACCTAATATCCTGCCACACCCACGCTTCTCGCTATGTGCTTGTTATTTCAACACAGGTAAAGGTTGTGTTATCTGCTGGGTCCCAGCTGGGTTGTTAATGTTATCTCTACCGATAGCAGATCAGGTAAAAGAACAACACGAAACCTAAGTCATGCGTACCAATATGAGAGAAAATACGGGTAAGGAAGAAATGAATGGAAGGCACAAGATAGAGAAAAAGACAGATAGAACACAGATAGAATGAAGAGTATGGCCACTTCGTCACACACCAGATGACTTCGGTGACACCTTTAATTACCATGAGGAATCTCTCAGTGTTAGTATGTTGCTCTTCCAGAAAGACAGTGAATATTGAAAGGATGCCAGCAAATCACGTCAAAAAGTGCCTCTATGGCAGTAATCATTATTGACGGCACTATACGCACCTATATAATATAGGGCCATTTGGACAACCCAGGCATTTATGGACTGCTGTGGTGCAGGCTTCCTACATGAAGAATGGCTGTAGTAGTGGTACCATGCTCAATGGGGAGTGAGAAGAGAAATAATGAATGATGATTTTATAAGATAAAAGATAAGGACCATTACGACAAAAGCAAGTTCAAGTTATCATCATCAGTTGCCATCTCCACAACGAAGGTTGGCTGTAATGGATCTCCAACGTCTTCTGTCTCTTGTCTTGGTGGTGCACTCTGATAGACTCTTTCCTGTCCATCTCTTGATGTTATCTTCCCACTTATAACGCTGTCTTCCCCTTGCACGTTTGCCTTCACCTCTCACTTCTATTATGGTCTTCTGCAGGGTGTTATGCCTTTTTATATGGCCAAAGTATTTTAGCTGCCGAACTTTGATCTCCCTCATTAGTTCTCTTTTCATACCTAGATTTTGTAGGACCTCCTTATTTGTTTTCAGATCTTTCCACGAGATACGCCCCATTCTTCTATATATACACATTTCAAGTTATAAATGCTTTAAAAAAATGATATTTAGTTATTTATTTGTTGTATTTTTCAGTTTGTTGTACTCGTCCTGGCGTTAGCCTTGATT
>JAMPIV010014163.1:0-80000 GCA_024509875.1 Oreohelix idahoensis | reverse complement strand
ACAAATACGCACGAACGTGAAAACAAACTATGAATAACATATAATGAATAGGGGTTGACCGACACGATAACTAAAGGTTTAATAAAGATTATTATCAATAGAAAATCACAACATAAATCATATGCATCAATAGATCATGGTTTACAGACAAAAATGAAAATTAATCAAATAGGTTCTCCCCTCTGGTAAAGGAAAAGAAAGGACGATCCCAACAGAGGTTAATTAACCCAAAAGATCAAAAGGTAACAATAAGTTATGAAATAGCCAGTATGGGAAAAGAATAGGTTCCTAATGTAATCTAACCCGTGACTAATCAGATTATTGAGATAAAAAAAAAAGAAAGAATAAACCATATAAGTATATGATGTTAACAAAAGACATAAGTTTCTTTCTCTGTTCATTCAATTCACATACACACAGTGGCCACTTTCAGACTATGCTTACCCCAGTAGTTGTCGCAGGGTTGCTGACTGCAAATTTCACAGGAATCGCTAGAGTCGGTGTTTTAATTTGTCCTGGATACAATAAGTTATCTATGCCTTCAGTTGATTGGAGTAAGGTTCACGCGTGGTGATCGCCGATGTAGGATAAATAGAACATATACAGTTCCTAGGTTGTTTAGCCTCAGGTGGCTGAAACGCTAGGTTAAGTTACACAAATGTTGCTGACAATATATTTCGCCACAGCTGGCTGATGAGATTGATATAAGTAAATCTGGTAATAGTTCTGGTCCAGTTAATATTTTAATTTAATGTTTCTATTCTGCTTTCTCTCATGAAAATGAGGAAAATTGGACCGCACAGGTCACAGTAAGAAGCTCATCAATATTAAATATTCTTGGATGCTCATAATATTATAAGTTCGTATGATCATAAGTTCATATGGCCGTAAAAATGCCGCTAGTACTCAGGTTTTGACCAGCCTATATAAAAGAGAATATAAACATTTAACCAAATTATTAATATCATATCTAACACGTGTTAAAAATAGGACCTCTACACCACTCTTTTATAAATTAGATTAAAAACACATGTGTCTAGCTTATCCTATCGTTCTTTTAACGCGTGATATGAACACTAGTCATTTATAAAATTACATATAATGGATAGAAGTAAATAATATATGCCATCAGTAGACAGTTATTTAATTAGCACATAAAATCTCAGTAAAATATAATGAACTTTAAACACACTAAATCACTTTAAAATTAGTATATACATTACCGCAATCAGAAAAATGAAACACTTCAGGAAAATCTAATAATTTTCACTCTGTACGAGAAATCTTAAGATAACGAGCTAGTGAATTCAGATTGATTTCTGGGCAACTGATCATGGCTATCGGAGAGACATGGTATATATTGATAAATTCCGTTCTATCGTTCTTGAATGCGAAAGTCACACCTACTGCCAGACCCGAGCCAATTTGCCGTTCGATTCTTGAATCAAAGGTAATTTTACCACCTCTTCCGCCTCTGCCTCTCTGGCTTGGCTTTCATCATCTCCGCCTTGCCGAATATCAGCTACGCAATTACTTCCCTTGAAAGTTTTACAATCCAAGGTCCGTCTCAGATTGAATATCTCGTTTTCCCCTGATCAAAGGATCTATTACGCCATGCTCCGCGCTTCTCTCTCTGTTTCACATAGGGCTTAATTGCCAGATGGCTCATGTGTTAATTGCACTGGTCAATCCTTCGTTCATGTAGCAAAAAATATAAACTAGATGGGGAGGGGCAAAAGTGGATGATTACTGCTGCACTATTTCCATCTGTGACACTCCACAGGGCAGTACATGTTTTGCTAACCCCCGACTTAAGTCAACAAAACATAAAGAGATCTTGAGAAAATCATAAGAATTGTTTTTTTTTTAAATGCCTGGAAATCCTATATATAAAATCCCAACTTTTTCTGTCAGTACGTATACAGAAACTTTGGTTGAAAGTTAGGAATTAATTGTATAGTTTCCCTTATATGTACTCCTGAAGATAGTAACATTAAAGAAGAATGCGCAAATGTGAGCAACCCTGAGCCCATATCAGTAAGGAATCAGCAACTGGTACAGACAGATACCTTCACATACCTAGGAAGCATAGTAACACCAGACGGCGGGGCAGGCAAAGACATCAACATCAGAATGAATAAGGCAAGAACAGCCTTCTTTAGCCTAAATAACATCTGGAAGTCCTCCCAATACAGCACAAGCACAAAATTAAGATTATACCAGAGGTGCGTGCTTTCTGTGCTTCTCTATGGTGCGGAATGCTGGAGAGTCACAGAGAAGGAAATGTCAAAATTGTCCTCTTTTCACACAACATGCCTAAGAAAAATTCACCGCATCTTTTGGCCGAATACCATTACCAACCAAGATCTGCTTACTCGTAGCAAGCAAGAAAACATGCACACCATCATAGCTGGCAGACGCTGGAGCTGGGTTGGTCATGTCCTCAGAAGAGACCCCGATGCCATCACAAGAACAGCTATGTTTTGGACCCCTGAAGGAAAGCGAAAGAGAGGCCGACCAAAAACAACTTGGCGGAGGACTGTGGAGGCTGAGATGCAAAGAATGAACCAGAGTTGGCGCACTGTACGAAGGATGGCCACCGACTGTGCAAAGTGGAATTAATTTGTTGTTGCCCTACAAGACGCCACTAGGCGTGATGGCCACTGACTGCTTTGACGGTCGGTGGTTAAGGATCGAAGAAGAGAAGACGTATACAGAAACTTTGGTTGAAAGTTAGGAATTATATAGTTGTATAGTTTCCCTTATATGTACTCCTGAAGATAGTAACATTAAAGAAGAATGCGCAAATGACGGTGTGCACAAAAATATATTTATAGAATGTGTGACACGTATACGCACATTGGGATCTTCGCTGCTGCAACGTAGTTCGTGTACTGTGGTGGTGCATAGTAGTTTAAAAAAATACTTTTGAATAAGTAAAATTGCCGTTAGGTAATGGTGCTTTTGAATTTAATTCCCGTGTTATGGCGGGCTTTCACACTTGAAGCTTGAAAAGTTTCCCAAGACAGGCGAGCTGGGACGAACGATTTTAGACAAAAGTTAGCAACGACATCTTTATTTTATCACGGTACAGAAATAGGTGTAGTTGTCTTTTTACATTTCTGCTCTGTAATAATACATTTCTCAAAGTATTTTCAAATTAAAACATTCTTAACTTCAATAATGAGTAATCAATATTATCAGTAATTGAGAGCACACACGTACATTTACTTACACATACAGGAGAGAACTGGTTGCAGGCATGTATCGCACATGGACTTGAGGGCGTGAAATAAGCCAAAACAGAATAGTGGGGAAAAGGGAATAATCTGGGAATGTCTTAAACCTCTTCTGATGACAGTTCAACTGAAGTACGAGCAATAAAAAGACTATTACAAATATGATATTTTATGATATCTCCTCAACATAATGATGTGATTTCTTTATTATCTCCATATAAAAAGGTTTAAGGAAAAATTGCCATATTGTTGCTTCAAAGCAAATCTTTATCGAAATGTTGTCAGAAAAAGAGTTGTAAAAAAATGAAACTGAATACCTTTTTTCTAAAATGCTATAATACAGAAGCAACACTGAAAATACATAAGTAGTGAACAAAATACTTTTCCGCCAAACTGAAAGCTGACATAAAGAAACGTATAATACCAGTTTAACAGAGAACATTCGACTCTATGTTTTTTCCGTGATTGTCTGAGGAGAAAAGCCAAGAAATAAAGTAAACAAAATTTGTTAGGGAATAATTTTATCTATTTCTATACTCACTGAAATTTATATGACATGGTTAGATGACATGGATAGATGACATGTGAAATGTCACAATCGGCTGTATCATTGCCCGTGAAAACATGGCAGATTAAAATGTATCATTATGTTTAAAACAACAGATTTGCTAGTTACCTGACCTCTTGGATTGCCTAGTTGTCGAAGAAACGTCTTTAATCAATTGGCACATTACTTGCCCCTTTCAGTTCCCAGTTAATTATGTTCCTAACTTTAATAAAGATATTTCCCCTTTATAAAATATTATAAAGTCAATTTAACTTTTTTTCCCCTTAACCTGCGGCACTTGGGCTTTCAGCCCTTCGGCCCAATGACATGTCATTGCGAGGCTGGGGAGCCTGTGGACTTTCCTTCCAACCCGGTCAGGAGCTTCGCTCCTTCCCATTCACAGAAGTTTTATCTCAGGAGCCGTCAGGTTATTCAGTCAAAATCCCGGTCAGTGACACTCCTTCAAATACCTACGTCCGGACTTGAACCTTGAACACCTGATCGTCAGCGCAATGTGGTAACCATTACACCAGCGCGGCTCCCTTTTCACTTTATTTAATAGTATATATAGTTGTTATATACAACCGACGATGGTACGTGACAGGAGGACTTAGCATGTGTTTCTTGAAGGCCTATGATTGTGGGGGCCAAAGGGTATTGACTGATTGATTGATATAAAATCGGCTGCGATGTGACGACACGTCTGTACGTGTCCTTTTGTGTGATCTCTCACCCCTTCAGCCCTCCTGCATTAAACTTCTTTTCTTCATATTTCTTCATTATTCGCTTGTTATTTGGCATAAATCATGCCTTTTCATTCGTTATTTTCACTATTTTGCTCTATGTTGGACATAGCATGGTGAAGTCTTTAACACGCCACTCCCCTATGGCAGTATTTGCCACGGGAGTAATGAATATCTTATTGTTTCACACTCCACCCCCAGACTGTTGTTACGATTCGCCAGGTTTGGTGACTCGGCCAGCGATAATATTGTATCGCCTAATCTGTCTGACCGCCTGTGGAAACGAGGCGGTCAAACATTTGACCCCATTGGAAAGTTGTTGATCATGTTGACACAAGCCGGTATGGTGATACGATGAAAGAATGCTACTCGGGCTGACAAGACATCCGTCTGGCGGAGGCACGCAGATAAAGGTGATAAACAGAGGTGCGCCGTTAGTCTTAGGCAACAATATGACATCACTGTGTAAGTGTCCACACGTGTATCTTAAATGTAATATTTTCAAAGACGCGGGGGATGAGTAATGATAAACTTCGCCACCCAAACAGTGCTGGATAGATTGGATTGGTTCGCCAGAATCTACTATGATTTGATTGGAACTTTCGGTGGAAACACAGCTGGGATTTGAAACTAAGGATTGTGAGATATAATCTAACAAACTCGGAGTCACAACACACAGACAGACTGCATCGCAGCGTCAACTCAACACCTCCTACAAGCCAGAGGAAAGAGGATAGGACTTATCAATCCACAACTATAAGTATCAGATCGAGTAATGGGCAACTTTGGAAGTACAAGTAAACCCGCAATTTTAATACAAGACTGGAAACTTGGAAATTTTATCACAAAGTGTCATAAGAGGAATTATAGATTTCCAAACCAAGTGTCTCACCCGTCATAAGAGGAATTATAGATTTCCAGACCAAGTGTCTCACCCGTCATAAGAGGAATTTCCAAGACTTAAGTGATTCGAACAGCATCTAAATACAGGGCTGTGGGTCCATTCTAATCTGCGCCAGGAGAAGTGTGTATTCCCAAAATTTTGGGGTAAGTGTAAACAAATTATTTACTAATGTAAATTGTACAGGTTTTTTGCTACGTGGTTATATATACGAGGCTGGCAACATCAACATGTGAAAATAGTATATGCATGAACCCCTACTGCAAGAGCTGGTGATTGTTTCTGACTAGTCGTGCGGGAAACCCGACAGAAGAGCGACCCCAGACCCCGACGGGAGTAGCGATGAGTAATGAGTGATGAATACATCACATGTGCCTAAAGTGTATAGAATCATGTTGTGGCATTTATATAACTTTTTTAATTGTAATTCAGGCAAATCATTATTCATGCACTCCAGACCCAATTTCCTAGTTGACACCCAGAAGGATAGTGGTGAATTTTCATCAAATTCCCTGAGTTACATTGTGTGCTCGGGAATTTAATTCTTCTGAGAGGTTAACATTCGTGGGTGAAGCGCATGTAAATGGGCCTATTAGTTTGCGGAGAACAAATGTACTGAGGCATTTGTTTCTTTCTAATTTTGTCACAGTTCGTGGTTACAAGACATCAGGCTAAAGTACTGAAGTTCTTACGCCACTAATGTGAGAGAAGATTATCACCACCAACCGCCTACAGTGGACGAATTACGTGGAGAAGTGTACTCATCACCAAAAAGAAGTGACGGAAACCACAACTGCAGGACTCATCTGGAGCTAAGTGTTATATAACAGGCTACAGGAAAAAATCAAAGACATTCTAAAGCGCATTCTAAACCTCAATAAGGAAACTTTAATTTCAATTTTCACCCAATTTTTCCATATTTATTTTCCCATGTTAAAGACTAATTGACTATTAAATTTGTTGTATGTTGTTTTAAAATAAACAATAATAGTTGATTCAGTTTATTTGTACGAAAGCCAACGTATGAGCCAGTTTTCTTGATAAATACATATCTATAACTATAGAGCCATTAATTATAAGAGGGCATTCGTTGGATTACTCCAACCGGGGGCTTGACGGACCAGAATCATTACATAACCCCTTCACAAAAGGCGACGGACCAGATAATAAGTTAACAAATTTGCTCAGCCCTTAAACAGCGTTTGTTCTTGACTTCTGGGAATATCTTGTGAAGGCTTCCCTAAGGTAGACACGTCATTCATCTTCTATCTACATCTTTGCCAAGAGTAATCTTGCGCGAAGATAGATACCTTGGACGACCTACTTTTAGATACGTTTGCGTTGTGACCATTAGTGGACCACTCCTGCAAAGCAAGGGGGAGGCAATCCCGTGACATGCGACAACATAGGCCAAATCAAAGATTGAAATGCAAACAAGAAAGGGAGATGCATGCATTGCAAAGGCCTCAGCTGTCTACGTTGAGTGGAGCGTAAGAAAGTTTGAGCGTCAAAGGTGTGAAAGTCCTCTAATAATATTTCTTCTTCCTCGTTCGTCCTGAAAAGGACATTGGTTGCATTGTGTCTGTTTACAGCGGTGCTGCGATATCTGCGCCTTTCGGCCAACACATCCGACTTCAGCACGGCATTTTTTGGGACCGGGTTTGCCTTCCTTCTTCGATCCCTACTCTCTCAGCCATACTGCAGTGATGCAGCCTGTTTCCAGGACCACGACGATAATAATATAAATGTCATGCCGTTTTAAATAAAAGTGAGTTGAAAAATGCCGATTGCTTTTCTCAGGTATGTGGCAGTAAAAAAAAAAAGAATATAATAATTTGAGGCTGTGCAGGGGGGGGGGGGGGGGGGGGGGGGGGGGGGGGGGGGGGGGGGGGGGGAAGGGGGGGAAGGGGGGGGGGGCTATCAACCTGTCAATGAAATCAGTCTGATACAGGAACAACCACTGCACGAGTTCATAAAGTGCTTTAGTCAGTAAAGGTAGAGATACAAGGGTTTTCTCTTGCTCATGAATCAACACAATTATTATTTTTTTTAAAAAAAGAACGGAACATTAAGAGCAAAAAAAGCGGAAGAATTCACAATGTCAGAATGAAGACACAAGCACAAAAAAAGAAGAATTTAACAAAGAAAAAGGAAATAGATAAAAGAAAAAAAAAAGGAAATAGACAAAGAAGAAAAGGTAACATGACAAGGAAAAAACGTACAGTAAAAGTTGATAAAGGAAATAAAATCAGTAGACATAGAAACTAAGTAAGTGGGGACAGACAAATTAAGTAAACAAATTAAAGAAAGACTAAGTCGAAAAAAAGATGGTAGACCAAAACAAGTAAGACAAAGTAAATAAAGATAAGCGACAAAATAGATAATAAAAAGAGGAGGGAAACAAATTTTAAAAAGTAGAACAGTAAGAAAACAGGGAAGAATACAGGGAACAAAGGAAGATGATATGGCCAATGTAGTCAAAGCGAGGTGACCGGTGTTATAAAAAAATGCAGACGAAGAGTAGGAGTTGCATCCCTTAGGATTATATGGAAAAAGAGATACATGAATTATGCCCTTTGAAATTGGCTCCATTGGACTAGTACGAGAGAATTAGAGAAGATTCTGGAAGACTGTATCATGTAGCATAACCACTGAGTAAAAACAGGAATCAAGGGTTTTTTTTAAACTCAGTCCGTACGTAGCAGCTGAACAGTGCAGATTGTGAAGCGAGATCTTCGAGCAGGGGAGTGAGTTTGTCCCCCAGCGTGAAATTGCATGGGATGTCTACAGTTAACAGATTAACAACTCCAGCTGCTAGAAATTAGATTCAAGTAATTATTTCGAAGATGGGGGAGAATTTTCTTAAGAAAGTTATACAGTGATAATTTGTGGAATTTTCAAATTTATCCTGTACGTAGACGTTTTTGAACATTAAGTGAAATGAGATTTTCACCCGTGTATGACGAACGTCCCATAATGAGCTCAAGTGACTATGTATACAGATGACGTTTTTAAGGGAGAAGCAGCTAAGTCTTGGCGAATTATCCAAACCAAAGCGGTCAGGCCAGTATCCGAACCAAGCAAAGATTTAGATTAAATGCAAGATTCAAGATGAAACAATTACAACAAAGTAGAACACGATGTAACGTAGATCTGAGAGATAATAATTAAGAGCTAGAAATATCTAACGAACGAACTTTATTTTCAAAGGGTTAAGAATTGGGCGCGCAGGCCTGTCTAACATTCTGCCCTTCCATTCTCACTTATCTTGCATACTATACCCTTTCATTCCCACATGTTACTTTAAGCATTAAATTAAAGGCATAAAACATTATAAAGGTTATATAACAGCATACAATGACACAACTCAATCATTATCAAAATAAAGTATTTGTTTAAGCAAACAGTGACCAGTGAGAAGGTTCCAGGTTTTGAACCTATATCACTTTGATGCATGGAAGTCGTTGAAGAAACAAGAGGAAGTATGAATAGTTGTAAGACGAACATTTCGTGTACTGAACATTTTTTTCTATATTCTACTGTAAATACGTTGGTGAATAAAAAGATAGAAACCAGAGCTAAGGTCCATATCATGTCAATCAAATTTCTGCCAGAGTAATGTACTGTTACTGGCTGGTTAGATGAAAACATGAAGACCAAAACACATCAGTAGGGACAGTGATCTAAGCAGCTACTATACATGATCATTGTCACGAATGGTTTATAGAATGAATGTCAGTACTCATGCTCCGGTGGGAACTAGATATGTTTATGTAAGTTGTGAGTTGAAGTGAGTGAATGTTAAGTTTGCTTGCGGGCATGAATGCATTAGTAGCAGTAAGCGCTAATGTCGAGTTCACGGGCATGGCTGAGTTGTTGTGAACGAAGTGGTGGTGAAGACTGGTCAGGTGTGAAAAGGGTCATGGGTAAAAAGGTCATTCGAGACAGAGATGAGAGCGAGGCGAGATTACGTGGAGAGTGAAGGCGAAATGGTTGAAGGAAAATAGGAAATATATTAAGGTATTGTGAAATTCTTTCCATGAGATGCTGTTCTAATTATGCACATCATATATTGTGCTTTTCTGATGTGATGATTTATGGCCAAAGCGGCAGTCTGCCTGTGTTATTGTGTTATACTCAAGTTTGTGACATAAAGTCGTCGGATATCGTATCTACGTGTTGGAGTTTAGTGAGTTAACAATTAGCTGTGAAAAACGAGACATGTTTGTCGCTCCATGTGTATGTAATACATATTTGTCAATGTGTACACACAGCAAGCACTTGACAATTTTGGGGGACTCGTAAATGGAAGAGAGGACCCACCCCTAATTTTCTGCCGAATTTTGGACAATTTCGCCTTCTCATGAATTGTTGTTGGAAAAATTACATCAAGCGGAACAGAGAACTAGGCCTATCTGTTTAAATCAGGTCACAAGAACTTAATGTGCAAAACTGAGGTCTTCATTTCAGTGATAGTCAGCAATGGTATAGCTGCAGAAGGACTGAATATTTAAGAGCGAAAAATAGTTTAATCACTGGCGGAGAGGCGAAGGGACAGTTTTGACGAAATCGACAGTGTTATTTTGGAAAGTAGCACGAAGAATGAAAAGGCGGTAATCAGCCTTGTTTACCTCGGCGCACTGATATTGTGTTAGTCCGCCCCGTGACGAGTGTGCTGATCTGTTGTCAATTTATCTATGCTGTGTAGTTCGGCACGACTGTTGACACCGGAAAAATCGTCTGCTGGGTCTTGTGATGGAATAACAAGGCCATTGTTTTGATGGTGATCGGCTGAAATCATAACATCTTGCCTGGAGATGGTGTAAGCAGTGAGAGACGCATTTTCCTTTTCTGCCCCTTGTATCAGTACTGAAGAAGATCCAGGTTCACCGTGTACTGAGGTGCACGTAGGAGCTGAGTTCGATTTGACTGTGCTGTGTTGCAGCGTGAAGTGTGTTGTTTGTGGTGTCCATCATTGAGCTGTAACACCAGGACTCCAAGCCTGCGCCTATCTCAAGTGGAGCAGCGGACACAGGAAATTGTTAAGTTAAGTTTATTATTAATTTTGTAAATTTCAAGTCTTCTGTTTACTTGACTTGTGCGTCTGGATATTTTCTTTTATATATATATATAGGCTATACTTCTTTTAATTAATTTATTTGGTTATTTAGTTCTTCCTTGATAAGGTTATTGCCCGGAACTAATAGGGTTTTTTTTATTTATTTTTTATTTATTTATTTATTTTTTTAATTCCATTCTTTCTTCAATAGCATTTTTGCAAATTAATTAACGTTATATTTGAACCCTATGATCTGTTATATCTAAAAATGTACTAAATTTAGTTTATTTTGATACTAGTTCCTTTTAGGACTTGACAATTTTGCTTCGTCATATCTAGACTTCCTTCTGTCTATCACTTCTACAGTGTACTTGAAACTTATGTTGTTTTTATATTAGCTTTTGTTATTAGTTAAATATTCATATATTCATTCCTGTTTGCCCTTGCTGCAGGGTGCACGAGTAGAGCTCTTGGGTTACTTCACTGTCCAGTGTTTTGTTTTTGTTTTGTTCATATTATGTGGTAGTATTTAATTTTGATTTCTGTATAAGGGTGATTTTGAGTGGTGAGCACAATCCATCTTTCTTCAATGAAGAAAGATGGATTGTGTTGTCTTTAATAGGTTTTGTGAGACAAATTGCGCTGTAGGGAACCCAATCTGTCTAAGACTTGGGGAGTTGTGAAGCCTCGTGTAATTTGTGGAACAATTGTTGGCGTTAGTTGTTTGCGTTTAGTTTGTTTACTTATTGTCTTGTATAATAGTCTTTCTTTCGTGGTGTTTTTCTGTCGTGATTCTCAGTCCTTTGCTCTGCTATCCGTGTATATAAGTTATTTTACGATATCCTGTTTTTGTTCGTTTGATAGGTTTGGGTGTAAATATAAGGTCTATTCTTACTTTCTTGGTCTATAACTTCCTCTCCACTGGCCTATCAGTTGTTGTAGTGTCGTGTGTTCTGTGATTATCATTTCAATCATCATCATACCATTTGTGTTAACATAAGCAGACACATTTTATTTTGGTCTATTACAGTTTGTAATGCATACAGACTGATACAAGAGATTAACCCAGTGTGTAGACACAGTGTGAAGAGTTGTTCAAAATCTGTGGTGTATGACAGACGTTCTTCATAGGAGTAGGGGTATCCATTATAGTTTTCCAGACACCATTTGACTTATCAGGTGGTATACATTTTTTTTCTTTACTCTCTCCTTAATTGTTTTTTTGGTTGCATCATTTGTTCATAGTTATCATAGTTGATAAATATTGCAGGATGACTAGCCTCTTGGATTTTATCACCAAGGGACAGGCACTTGGTAAATCAGGGGATGAACTTGAATTATGGGCTGAGACTAAATTTGCGGATGCTGAGGAACGGAGGATACGCAATGATGAAAGAGATCAGGAAGTTAGAAATAGAAATTGAGGCTGACAGGGAAGCAAAGAAGGAAGAAACAAGGAAAGCTGAAATTGAGGCTGAAAGAGAAGCAAAGAAAGAAGAAACAAGGAAAGCTGAAATTGAGGCTGAAAGAGAAGCAAAGAAGGAAGAAACAAGGAAAGCTGAAATCGAGGCTGAAAGGGAAGCAAAGAAGGAAGAGACAAGGAAAGCTGAAATCGAGGTAGAAGCAAAGAAGGAAGAGACAAGGAAAGCTGAAATTCAAGCGGATAAAGAAATTACTTTGAAGAAACTGGAACTTGAGGCTGCGAGTTCTAGACCAGCTACTAAGGAGTCTACTCGTCCTTTCAAGCTGCGACTCCCATCCTTTGTTGAGGGCGTCGATATGATGGACGTGTATCTAGAAAGGTTTCAACAAGAAGCAGTATCTTGGAAGGTTAAGAAAGAAGATTGGCCAAGTCTGCTCAATAATCTGCTCACCGGAAGAAGTTTACAATGTGTCTTTGCATTGCCAGTAGAGGATCGCATGAATTATGACACAGTGAAAGAAACACTTCTTCGAAGATTTAGACTGACAGCTCAAGGGTACCGTGAAAGATTTAAGGAGGCTATTCCTACAACAAGCAATGACTTTAGTGAGTTTATTGCTGAAATCAAGTTGCTGTTCAATAGGTGGATTGAACTATCAGGTATTGTGAAGGATTTTGATGGGCTAACCGACCTTATGCTACAGGACAAGGTTCTATCGTCTTGCAATCCAGAGTTAGTGGCTTTTCTACAAGAGCGAAAGCCAAAAGATATAAATATTATGTCAGAGCTAGGGCAGCAGTATGTCAATGCGCACCCGGGGAAGCCGATTCACAAGCAGACAGCTGCTGAGACCTTTCCAGCTTGTGTGGCTCAAGACAAAACTGAAAAGAAGCCATACATACATCCTCGGGCCCGCAGCTTAGACAGATATGTTGGGAAAGATGGTGGAAATAGAAGATGGAACGGGGACAGAAGATATTCTCCTAAGAGACAGTACCCTTCTTTTGGGTCAGGCTACAGTAGAAGGGGTTGTTATAAGTGTGGCTCAAGGCGTCATCTATCTTATCAATGTGGGAGGGACCCAGAGAGGTGTCCCTTCAACCCACAAAGAAGTCCATATGCCAGCCCAAAGAAAAATTATAATGGCAGTCCAAAGAGAAGCCCGTACAAGCGCCAAGAGACGGATTCCCACTGCCCCAATTGTAATGAGAAAAGAAACAGTCGAAAAGAGAGCCCCAAAGGAAAACACTGAGCATGCAAATTCAGCTACTGTACTTGATACATTTAATAGCGAGGAGTGTGAGGGGTGCAGACCATTGTTCGAGCCTGATGGCAAGCCTATTTTAATATGTGGCCATACTTTGCCTTGCCTTTCATCAGTTGATGGGAATGGCACCTTAACTTTACATAAGGGTTTTGTGGAGAATAAACCTGTATCTGTTTTGAGGGACACGGGATGTACGACCATTGGCATTAGGAAGACATTTATTAAGGATACGTATTATATTGGAAAGATGGCAAAATGCATTACATTTGGTGGTAAGGTCGAGTACTATCCATTGGCGATTGTGCAGATCGACACCCCTTTCTTGTCGGGTAGAGTTCGAGTATGCGTCCTTGATTCTCCCATCGCTGATCTCATTATTGGAAATGTTAATGGGGTTCATGATTGCACCAGTCAGGATATTGAGGAGTGGGAAAATGGGCATGATTTGGTTGCTAACGCAGTAATGACGAGGGCTCAGACTAAGGCTGAGGATGCAAATATTATGATATCGCAACCCAATAATATCCCTTGGGTGCCTACGGTTGCTGGAATTACAGCATCGGATTTTGTAGACATGCAGAGGAAAGACATTTCACTTCTGCCTTTGTTTCAGTGGGCTGAGTCCAAGAACATCCGGCATACCAAGTCTGCTCGGTACTGGTTTGAGGTTAGGAACTCCATTCTAATCAGATGCTTTGCAGAGCAACATTCAGTCATTACACAAGTGGTTATTCCAGTGGAACTGAAGAATACAGTGTTAAGGACAGCACATGACATCCCTTTTGCGGGTCACATGGGTATTGCAAGAACTCGCTGTAGAGTGTTGTCCCAGTTTTACTGGCGTGGATACAATAAGGATGTGAAGGTTTACTGTCGGTCGTGTAAAGTGTGTCAGAAGACAAGCCAGAAAGGAAGGACTCCCAAGGCACCGTTAGTAGCAACAGATTTGGCATCTCGCCCTTTTCAGAAGGTTGCAATAGACATTATTGGGCCCCTTCCAGTTATGTCTGATCGGGGGTATAGATTTATTCTAACATTAGTTGATCTATGTACGAGGTGGCCGGAAGCATTGCCAATGAAATCCATCACATCAAAGGATATAGCAGAGGCTCTAATGAGCTTATTTAGCAGATTAGGTTTTCCTGAAGAGATTTTGTCTGACAGGGGCCGGCAATTCATTTCAGAAGAGATGAAACACATATCTAAACTGTTAGACATAGCCCAAGTGTTCACCACCCCGTATCATCCTCAGAGCAACGGGGTCTGCGAGCGGTTCAATGGAACACTGAAAAGAATGCTAGGTAAGGTGACAGGAGATTTTCCACAGTTGTGGGATAGATACCTACCGGGAGTTTTGTTTGCATACAGAGAGATGCCACAAGAGAGCACAGGATTCTCACCGTTTGAGCTAGTATTTGGCGCAAATCCTCGGGGTCCAATGAAAATTTTGAGAGACTTGCTGACCGGGAATTATGCTGATGATAGCGTCAAGTCAAGTTATGAGTATGTCATTGACTTGCGAGAACGCATAATTACATCGTGTTCGATAGCACGTGAGGCATTACAGACATCGGGTGCAAGGTATAGAGCATACGCCAATAGGAATAGCAAACTTGTATCCCTCAGTCCTGGCAGCGAGGTATGGTTGTTGCTACCTACCAAAGAAAATCACCTGCTAGTGAGCTGGCAAGGTCCATTTCAAGTAAAGAAACAGATTACTGATGTGGATTATCTGATATTAGTCCGAGGGAAGGAGAAGATTTTCCATATTAATATGCTAAAACCATATGTAGTACGTCCAACTGAACTGGAACCAGTTGTGAGCGCTGTTCTTGATAGTACAGTTACTGTAGCTAGTGCAGCAGTCATCGAGGAAGATGGAGACAAAGGTGAGGAGGTCAATCTCCAGATCCCACTATTGCCATTGGTTGCTTCAGAATCATGGGGAGATGTAGAGGTCTCTGCATCTCTACCACAGCATCAGAGGAAACAGGTGAAGTCACTGCTGTGCGAATTTCAAGATGTGCTCACAGATATTCCTGGAAGAACTGATTTAGTTGAGCATGATATTAAACTGACCTATGGAGAGCCCATCCGGGTGAGACCATATCCTATTCCACTACATTATACTTCTGCTGTTGAAAAAGAAGTGAATGATATGTTACGCTTAGGTGTTATCTCCCCATCTGAATCATCATACTCATTTCCCATGGTCATCGTGCGGAAGAAGGATAAATCCCTACGGATATGTATAGACTTCCACCGCTTGAATAGTGTCACAGTGATAGATGCGGAACCTATGCCCAACCAAGAGGTCCTCCTATCCCAAATAGCGGGGGCAAAGTATTTTACCAAACTAGACTTATCGAGGGGGTATTGGCAAATTCCCTTAGCAGAAGGCGCTAGGCCACTTACAGCATTTTGTACCCCTCAGGGTCTTTTCCAGTTTAATTATATGTGCTTTGGACTGGTGAATGCCCCTGCAACTTTTGTGAGAATGATGAGAATGCTTTTGAGGGGACAGAAGGATGTTATCACATATATTGATGACATCTGTTTGTTTCATGACACGTGGGAAGAACATGTAGAGGGATTGAAGTCACTGTTATCATGCCTTCGGGTGCATCACCTTACAGCAAGACCCAGTAAGATTAAGGTGGGGTTTCAGGAGTTAACATTTCTGGGGTATGTGGTAGGACAGGGTGTTTTAAAACCAGTTGATCAAACAGTTGG
This sequence comes from Oreohelix idahoensis, assembly GCA_024509875.1. NCBI lineage: Eukaryota > Metazoa > Mollusca > Gastropoda > Stylommatophora > Oreohelicidae > Oreohelix > Oreohelix idahoensis. The sequence goes on along the minus strand of JAMPIV010014163.1, from coordinate 64,087 downwards.
AAGAATTTTGAATTTGCAACCTCCAAAAACAAAGAAACAAGTACGTAGTTTACTCGGTCTGATAAATTTTTATCATAAATTTATCCCCAGGTTCTCTTCATTGTCATCAGCTCTAACATCACTCACTAAAAAGGGCACGCCAAACAGAGTGGTCTGGACTGAAGAGTGTGATAGAGCACTGAGGAACATCAAGGCTGTATTCTCCAGCGAGCCCATTCTTCTACTGCCAGACTTGGCTAAGCCCTTTGTACTGAGAACTGATGCTTCTGCAGTGGGCATTGGTGCGTGTCTGATGCAAGAACATGATGGGTTTCTACATCCTGTCATGTATGTCAGCAGAAAGTTGCTTCCGGCTGAAACGCGATATGCCACTATAGAGAGAGAGAGTGTTTAGCTATTATTTGGGCTGTTTCCAAACTCTCTAGGTATTTGTTAGGATCTCATTTTGTGCTGGAAACGGACCATTGTCCATTGACTTTTCTTAAGTCATCTAGGTCACCAAATTCACGTTTAACAAGGTGGTCGTTGTTGTTACAACAGTACAACTTCACTGTTTTTCCTATTCAGGGTAAATTGAATGTCCTTGCAGATTCATTATCTAGATTATGAACACTTGCTTGTAGTAAATGGGTGTGTGTTTTTTTTTTAACCACCATTTCTATGTAGTATTTGATACTTGTACATTAGTAATGTTTTCTCAACTGTATTCTGCATGATTTTTGTATAAGCTAAGTTCTTATCATATGTTGGGTATCAAGTACAGGGTTATAGAACAGATATTCTCTGGTATAGGAGAATTTGGTGAAATTGATGTAATGTTATCACCTTCAATTTTGTGTGTAATTAGAGATGCATGATTTTTGCCATATGGTTGCTGTTGTATTTTTCTAGCAACTCGGTTCTATTGTAATTTTATTTTTTTAATTTTATTTTTGTGTTCTTCAGAATGTTATTATTGATTATTTGTAGATGGCATATTTTCACACTGATGCTATAGATTTTGCCCACATATGTAATCAGAGGTTTTGGATGGTTGGTTTCCTGATATCTACCACCCATCCAGTGAACAACTATGTTTTTCACTTGGAGAGGGAGGGGTGGATGTCACGAACGGTTTATAGAATGAATGTCAGTACTCATGCTCCGGTGGGAACTAGATATGTTTATGTAAGTTGTGAGTTGAAGTGAGTGAATGTTAAGTTTGCTTGCGGGCATGAATGCATTAGTAGCAGTAAGCGCTAATGTCGAGTTCACGGGCATGGCTGAGTTGTTGTGAACGAAGTGGTGGTGAAGACTGGTCAGGTGTGAAAAGGGTCATGGGTAAAAAGGTCATTCGAGACAGAGATGAGAGCGAGGCGAGATTACGTGGAGAGTGAAGGCGAAATGGTTGAAGGAAAATAGGAAATATATTAAGATATTGTGAAATTCTTTCCATGAGATGCTGTTCTAATTATGCACATCATATATTGTGCTTTTCTTATGTGATGATTTATGGCCAAAGCGGCAGTCTGCCTGTGTTATTGTGTTATACTCAAGTTTGTGACATAAAGTCGTCGGATATCGTATCTACGTGTTGGAGTTTAGTGAGTTAACAATTAGCTTTGAAAAACGAGCCATGTTTGTCGCTCCATGTGTATGTAATACATATTTGTCAATGTGTACACACAGCAAGCACTTGACAATCATCAACCATACTTTGCTTTATGGATGCAAAGTATGATCCCTTCATTACAACCTCTTCCGAAGTTGTTTTAGTTATGCAGGTGCTTTAGCATGGAATCCCCTACCCAAGTCTGTGAAAACTGATAATTACATCTCATTCAAAAGACATCTGCATTCACATGTCATGAAATCATGTACACTCAATTAACGACAATTCTATTTCAGTTATCTCAACGTTTCCACGAGCATTTAACTGTCATTGTAATATTTTCATTTTAAATTGAATTTTTAATATTAAGTAGCTTTATTGCTTGAACTCTCTCTCTCTCTTTCTCTCTCCCTCTCTCTCCCTCTCTCTATGTGCGTGAATGACTATGAGTAAATGTACTTGTGTATGCCCAGTTTCTGATTGTGATGATAATATCAATTAATCCTGTCTGAAGTTGTTAATTTGTTAATTTGTAAAACGCTGAAAATTGTATAGCAGGGCAGAAATGTAAAAAGGCAATTATGCCTATTTCTTTACCCTGATGAAATAAAGATTTCGTTCGTTGGTTCGTTTATGGCAGCCGTTAAATACCAACAGAAACAATGACAAAGGAAAAAGAAGAAGAAAAGTGGAGAAAATGAAAAGTGGAGATAACAGACAACAATTAAGAGGACACAATTTAAAATATACACATGAAACACCAAATATACACATGAAACACCAAATATACACCTGAAACACCAAATATACACATGAAACACCAAATATACACCTGAAACACCAAATATACACCTGAAACACCAAATATACACATGAAACACCAAATATACACATGAAACACCAAATATACACATGAAACACCAAATATACACATGAAACACCAAATATACACATGAAACACCAAAGACGAGAGCTAAAGAAATAACATTTTTTAATAACTGTGGATTGATTTCATAACACAAGTCAAATGTCAGTTTTCATTTTTTTCACAAATCAATAGATCTTAATCAATAATATGACAATATGGTATCGTATCTAGGCCTGTCTATGATAGGTTGCGTTATAAACCATAGAACGACACATCTAAACACGATGCAGTACACTATTGCTAATATAACACACTATTTTCTGATCGGAAATTGATGAAATAAAGTAGTTACTGATTAAAGAAATGGGAAAATTTTGGTTTAATAAATTTGGTGCAGTGATTCGATGTTTATGTTTAGTTATATAAATATAATATATAGTTTAATGTTTCATATAAATATATGAGAAAAAAAATAAATATAGTTAAATATAAAGACACACACAAGCTTCCCTGACAAACCAAGTCAATTATTTGTAGAATATGGGGCAATATTAAATTTGCAACGAGCAAGCAATTTTAATAATTTTTGTTGTCTCTCTCACAAAAGTCTGGCCATGTGTTCTACAAAATTACTGAGGTCAAAAGTTTCACAGACAATTCTAAATGGTTTTAAAATATATTTCTTTTTTTCCCCCCTTCGTTTTTATGTGCTCTGAATACAACCACATATAATCCTCGCAAACACCGTTCCGTCTGTTTTAAGATTCTTTCACTGAAATTTCTCTTTCACGGGAGTTGCTGAAGATTATCTTGTCTGTCTGCTTTTGTAGTAGATCCCACATTGTCGAGAACATTAACGGTTGAAAGGAAAAAGAGAAGTGCGTGCGTTTACTTCCCCCAAATAAGTCCCCTACGTCTTTAGGGTTAGAATTAGGATTAGGGTTTAGGGTTAGCTGTAGGATTCCTAAACCTTACGCTAACACTCACCCATTCCTATTGCGTCTCTGAATTCTTTCTAAGTCCGTATCGAATACATGTCCCACTTTTGTTCAATTCATCCGATGATTTCACGAATTTGCTTTCCTTCATCATCTACACCTTTTTATAAATCTTTTATTTAATTTGCAACTTATTCAATAAACTCGTACAATATATTTGTGCCTGCTGCGATTGGCTGAACTAAATATGTTTGAATATGTCGCCCCGTTCTAAAATATAACTGAAGCTTGTGTTATTTAGGTCCTTAAAGATCCCGTTGTCATTGCCGCAGGGGACCCCCTGACAGGTATCCTCCGCCACAACACGTCACTGTGCCCTGCCGTAGTGGCTTGCCTAGCAGTGTTTTCCATAATGCGGTTTCCAGGCTGCAGCCCAGTACTCATAATTTGTTTTCTTTAATGACAGGAATATTTACTGGTGGTGTCCATTTGTTTTCTTTAATGACAGGAATATTTACTGGTGGTGTCCCTTTGTTTTCTTCAATGATAGGAATATTTACTGGTGGTGTCCATTTGTTTTCTTTAATGATAGGAATATTTACTGGTGGTGTCCATTTGTTTTCTTTAATGATAGGAATATTTACTGGTGGTGTCCATCTGTTTTCTTTAATGATAGGAATATTTACTGGTGGTGTCCATTTGTTTTCTTTAATGATAAGAATATTTACTGGTGGTGTCCATTTGTTTTCTTTAATGATAGGAATATTTACTGGTGGTGTCCATTTGTTTTCTTTAATGATAGGAATATTTACTGGTGGTGTCCATCTGTTTTCTTTAATGATAGGAATATTTACTGGTGGTGTCCATTTGTTTTCTTTAATGATAGGAATATTTACTGGTGGTGTCCATTTGTTTTCTTTAATGATAGGAATATTTACTGGTGGTGTCCATTTGTTTTCTTTAATGATAGGAATATTTACTGGTGGTGTCCATTTGTTTTCTTTAATGATAGGAATATTTACTGGTGGTGTCAATTTGTTTTCTTTAATGATAGGAATATTTACTGGTGGTGTCCATTTGTTTTCTTTAATGATAGGAATATTTACTGGTGGTGACCATTTGTTTTCTTTAATGATAGGAATATTTACTGGTGGTGTCCATTTGTTTTCTTTAATGATAGGAATATTTACTTGTGGTGTCCATTTGTTTTCTTTAATGATAGGAATATTTATTGGTGGTGTCCATTTGTTTTCTTTAATGATAGGAATATTAACTGGTGGTGTCCATTTGTATTCTTTATTGCTAGGAATATTAACTGGTGGTGTCCCTTTGTTTTCTTTAATGCTAGGAATATTTACTGGTGGTGTCCATTTGTTTTCTTTAATGCTAGGAATATTTACTGGTGGTGTCCATTTGTTTTCTTTAATGATAGGAATATTTACTGGTGGTGTCCATTTGTTTTCTTTAATGATAGGAATATTTACTGGTGGTGTCCATTTGTTTTCTTTAATGATAGGAATATTTACTGGTGGTGTCCATTTGTTTTCTTTAATGATAAGAATATTTACCGGTGGTGTCCATTTGTTTTCTTTAATGATAGGAATATTTACTGGTGGTGTCCATTTGTTTTCTTTAATGATAGGAATATTTACTGGTGGTGTCCATTTGTTTTCTTTAATGATAGGAATATTTACTTGTGGTGTCCCTTTGTTTTCTTTAATGATAGGAATATTTACTGGTGGTGTCCATTTGTTTTCTTTAATGATAGGAATATTTACTGGTGGTGTCCCTCTGTTTTCTTTAATGATAGGAATATTTACTAGTGGTGTCCCTTTGTTTTCTTTAATGATAGGAATATTTACTGCTGGTGTCCCTTTGTTTTCTTTAATGATAGGAATATTTACTGGTGGTGTCCATTTGTTTTCTTTAATGATAGGAATATTTACTGGTGGTGTCCATTTGTTTTCTTTAATGATAGGAATATTTACTGGTGGTGTCCATTTGTTTTCTTTAATGATAGGAATATTTACTGGTGGTGTCCATTTGTTTTCTTTAATGATAAGAATATTTACCGGTGGTGTCCATTTGTTTTCTTTAATGATAGGAATATTTACTGGTGGTGTCCATTTGTTTTCTTTAATGATAGGAATATTTACTGGTGGTGTCCATTTGTTTTCTTTAATGATAGGAATATTTACTTGTGGTGTCCCTTTGTTTTCTTTAATGATAGGAATATTTACTGGTGGTGTCCATTTGTTTTCTTTAATGATAGGAATATTTACTGGTGGTGTCCCTCTGTTTTCTTTAATGATAGGAATATTTACTAGTGGTGTCCATTTGTTTTCTTTAATGATAGGAATATTTACTGGTGGTGTCCCTTTGTTTTCTTTAATGATAGGAATATTTACTGATGGTGTCCCTTTGTTTTCTTTAATGATAGGAATATTTACTGGTGGTGTCCCTTTGTTTTCTTTAATGATAGGAATATTTACTGGTGGTGTCCCTTTGTTTTCTTTAATGATAGGAATATTTACTGGTGGTGTCCATTTGTTTTTAACTGCTGCTGCTTATTGTGGCCGAGATTCAGGAAGGGATTAGTATACATATAGTATATTTAATTATTAATGTCTCAGAAACTTAAAATACTAAAAATAATCTCTTCAAGCACATAACCCCGTTTATCAAAGTGTCAGATACTGTATACATTTATCACGGAAACAATGGCAATTGTTTTCAAACAGATGTCACAGTATGTCATAAATCGGACATATCACTTATTGTCAGATGTGGTGATGGTTAAATCAGTATATTGCTTGCAGTGATCTCGCATGGCTTGCTGAGGCAGTATTAACAATGGCGAAGTTATTAACTTTCGAAAATTAAGTAAAAGTCACATTTCTCGTGATGTAGTTCACGCTGATATTTCAGTGGAAAGAGAAGATTCAGCCGTTGTTTTACAGAAGCTCTGAAATCGTCCATTGTTTTGAGGAAACTATTAAGTTTTTGTGGGTGAACGTAATTGGAAGTATTGAGAAAGTAAGTGATGCCGCTTTGGTGTGTTGTGCGTCAGAGAGTGACGTCAAGCTGGTGTGAAGTGCGTCAGTGATAGTGATAAAAATGGGAGTTGTCTCGGGAACTCTCGTCAGTAGCTGCTGAAATATCAAAATATAATATCTGATATTGCTGTTGTTGATGGTACTATTGTGACAATTCTGAAGAAAAATGATAAATAAATATGTCGCCCAATATCGCTAAATTAGATCTGAGCTATTCGTTTCAGTTCTTGCCGTGTCGTATTGTAACCGTCATTAGTATATCTATTTCTCATGTCCGTGTAATGTTGGCCTCTCTATATTTCTTTGTCTGATTCCAGAATGATGATACCTTGAAATGCTATTAACTGGTTTTCTCAATGTTTGTCCAATCAAATTTATTTCATAATCATCTAATATCTCCTCATGTAATCTCTACAGAAGCGATCTAATCATTGATACCAATCTACTAAAATTATATTGACTCCCCCCCCCCCCCATTATTCAACGACTTCTGCCCTCAGTTATCTCACTCTAAATATTGAATGTGTAACTCTGCTCCGACTATTTAAATACTGAACAGCTTAATGTCTACCTGTGGCTCAGAAACTTTTATTGAGATTCACGCATTCAAGAAGTAAATTATGGCTACAAACCAATATCTTCACTCAAATACTTTGCACAAACGTCATTCACATAAATCGGTAACCTTCACTCTTGTACATCCGTGGTACATCAATAACTGTCATTCATGTACATCGGTAACTGTCACTAATGTACATCAGTGGTACATCGGTAACCATAATTCTAGTATATTAAGTAGTACATTGCTAGCCTTCATTCTTGTATATCAGTGGTACATCGATAACCTTCATTCTTGTACATGGGTGGTACATCGATAACCTTCATTCTTGTACATGGGTGGTACATCGATAACCTTCATTCTTGTACATGGGTGGTACATCGATAACCTTCATTCTTGTACATGGGTGGTACATCGATAACCTTCATTCTTGTACATGGGTGGTACATCGATAACCTTCATTATTGTACATGGGTGGTACATCGATAACCTTCATTCTTGTACAAGGGTGGTACATCGATAACCTTCATTCTTGTACATGGGTGGTACATCGATAACCTTCATTCTTGTATATCAGTGGTACATCGGTAACTGTCACTCTTGTACATCAGTGGTACATCGGTAACCATAATTCTAGTATATAAGTAGTACATTGCTAGCCTTCATTCTTGTATATCAGTGGTACATCGATAACCTTCATTCTTGCACATGGGTGGTACATCGATAACCTTCATTCTTGTACATGGGTGGTACATAGGTAACCATCATTCTTGTACAGCTGTGGTACATCGGTAATTTTCATTCTAGCATCGGTAACTTACGGCACGGACAGTTTCTGTTATATAGGCTACTTCTACGCCTTCAAGCAACAAGCCAGCTGGCACAAGTGATGACGTCTCTCCACATCCCCATGTCTCCAGTACTGTTTATCAAGTTTTTTGATCATTTCTGTCCATGCTCCGATGTCAAACTATCTAGTACCTCCTCTCTTTCATTTTTTCGTTCAATCTTTACTATTTACACACTATATTTCAACTTTTCTCTTCTCGTTACTGTACTTGGAGTAATATGACGGCGACTTACCCTTGCCTTCCGTCATCAATAACTAAATCAAATTAACAACATAATTCAATTACAACAAATTCATTCACGACTTTGAAAGCACAAGTATTATACGTACCTTGCTTCCAGGCCTGATTTTCCCATCTAGAATTAATTGTTGGTACGTACTCTAAAGCAGGTAGGGAACGTTGGGTAGGTCTGAAAAATATTTTATCATATTTCTATTGTTATCAACATCAGTGCTAAAAACATTGTTAACAATGTTTGTGGATATTACATCACCTCTGCCACAAATATTTTTAACACCAACATCATCACTACCACAAACACTGTTAACACCAACATCACCACTGCCACACACATTGTTAACACCAACATCACCACTGAAATCAGCACCTAAACAATAATCCATTATTCCATGTTGAACAATGTTTATGTTATTTCGCTTAAATGTGAGAGCACATGCTGTGTTTAGAGGTTTGTGATATGGAATTTGGCAAGTATGGTCAATAAAAAACATTCTTTGGTTGTAACGTTTTAGTATTTTCATAATATTTTTATGACGATTTTGCCTTATAGCAAGTAAACTACATACAGTCCTTAGTAATGAAAAACAATGTTATTTATACTATTTATTATTTTGTCAAGCTGTACGAAATTGATTGATTGATCTTTAATTAAAGAAATTCAATTAATTGATAAAAATTGTTTAAGCAATACCAGCCCTATTATATATATATATATATATATATATATATATATATATATATATATATATAGACAGATAGATAAATAGACAGACAGACAGACAGGTAGACAGACTGACAGACAGATAGATAGATAGATAGATAGATAGATAGACAGACAGACAGACAGACAGACAGACAGACAGACAGACAGACAGACAGACAGACAGACAGACAGACAGACAGACAGACAGACAGACAGACAGACAGAGAAAGAGAATAGGTAGCGAAAACTAGGTACAGAAAAACAGTACTAATTATATAACAATAAAAACATGTTTTTGAAGTGTATAACTGACATCTTCATTAAATGTGGACGTGACAAAATATTTATTTTGTTAAAGCGACTTACGGTTGGTAAGGTTTAACTTGTAGAGATGTTGGCTTGGCTCTGAAACAGGTCAAATTTATACTGCTTTAAATATTATCATGTTCTGTACTGTTTAGTTCTAGAGATGGTGCTTTTCTTCGACCATTACTACAACAAGGCTTCGTCCATGGTTTAGAACGATATCAGAGACTTGGCTTTATGTAATGTTGTAAAAGTTAAAGATAAAATGGTACTATATCTGATTCATATACAGAGATGGGTGGAAAAACGTAAGGTACCTTCTCAAATTCTAAAAAATGGAAACAGCCTACTTCAAAAGTAAAAACGGGCGAAAAAAGTGGCAATAGCAAGGATTCTTCTTCTTCAAATACAATGCCTAATGGCGTAGGAGATCATGTCTCTCCACAACTTCCGGTCTCCAGTACAATTTATCAGTTTTGCTGTTGACTTCTTTCCATGCCACGATGTCAAACTGTCCAGTATTTGCTCTCTTTGTTTTCTTCAATCTCTTGTACCCTCAATCTTACCTGTTGTTATGATATATTCTAGCTTACCTGTTGTTATGATATATTCCAGCTTACCTCTTGTTACGATATATCCTAGCTTACCTGTTGTTATGATATATTCCAGCTTACCTCTTGTTACGATATATTCTAGCTTACCTGTTGTTATGATATATTCCAGCTTACCTCTTGTTACGATATATTCTAGCTTACCTGTTGTTACGATATATTCCAGCTTACCTGTTGTTATGATATATTCCAGCTTACCTGTTGTTACGATATATACCAGCTTACCTGTTGTTACGATATATTCCAGCTTACCTGTTGTTACGATATTTTCCAACTTACCTGTTGTCATAACATGGCCCAAAAAAAAGAAAAAGTGGATTGCTTCTTGTGAAATAAATTTCTTTTTCGTATTGGCCTCTTCAGAAAATCCTTATTACTCTTTTTGGCTGTCCGTGGTATTTTTAAAATTTTTTTCTGTAAAACCACATGTTGCCTTTATTGCTTTCCCTTCTGGTTTTCTAACTGTCCATGACTCACTCCCATATGTCAGGATTGGTTCTATGTAACACTGAAGAACTCTCTTTCTTGCTTCTATTGACAAAGAACCGTTGTATAAAATGGCTTGGAATAGGAAGGATTACTTTACCATAAAACACTTGGAATGTTTATGATATTACATGGCAGATCTTGTTGAGAAACCTCCGGAGAATGAGAATACAAGCATATATAAAAACATATAGTGAATAGACGTTAGAAGCAGACTAAAAAGGAACAAGGGAGATTTGAAAAGACCTAAAACGGATGGCGTCAGATAGGTAGACCTTGTGTGGACTTACTGAAGCGTTAAGTTAACAGGGAACCGAAACGGTATAATGGTAATTGCGCACATGTAATAGCAGATCGCAAACATGAATACACTGAACTATATGCGCATACCCCCGGGGGGTACCCTGGGCTCTCTTAAGAGACAAAGAAAAAATATGCCTACTACATCCTCAGGCAATTCGTAGATGGCGACAAACATGGCATCTGCATTTATATGAGTAAATGAATCATTACCATATATTATAGATGTAAAGGGACTTTCAAAGCTACTAAGTCCTGCCATATATGAAGTGAGTGACCAGATCAATTTCAACTGGCATATACCTGGACAATAATTAACATTTCGCTGATGTTTATATGTAAGAAGGAAGACTCTATGTCTTATATTAATTGGCAAACAATTTTGACATTTCATGTTTGAAGTGTTCTTCTTTGTCTTCGTGCACTCTCAGACGTCTACTTGAATGTTTTCTTCTACGTACACTCTCAGATGTACACTCTCAGATGTACACTCTCTGACGTACACTCTTAGACGTACACTCTCAGTCGTACACTCTCAGACGTACACTCAGACGTCCACTCTCAGACGTACACGTCCCAGACGTCCACTCTCAGACGTCTGCTTGAATGTTTTCAAAGAAAGTAGTAGTCAGTTTGAGGCTATGTGCATCTACGTAGAGCTTTTCCACGAATGGTACTGGTGTCGGCCATTTGCGTTTTCTCTAGTCATGTGTCGTGAAATATTCTAATCCACATATATAAATTATCAGGTAAATATAAAGCCTAACAAATACATTTAATAAAGAAAAGAGAAATGGTAAAAGAAACAGTGCTGTCACAATGACTGTACTCGAAATCCCCTTGTTTTCTGCTTCGTCTGCAAATTGTAACGCTTTCACGTTGATAGTAAAAGCCTACTATATTATTACCCGCTTTCTTCAATGAAACGTGTACTAAACTTGAGATACGCAAGCTGAACAATGACCTAAATTTAATATTTCATTCATTCCATTTTATACACGGCGTAACTAAAAGACAGATAAAGCAGGGGAGAGAGAGGGGCGAATGAAGGCAGGACACATGCAACACTAAACACGCGTCGCGCGATACACAATTGCTGCCATCACGCGTGTAAGGCCACATGCACTAACTTTTTTTTCAGACGGACAGTGATAAAAACACTAACCTTCCCAGAGTTAGGTTTAAAAAAAACCTGGAAAACGCTTATTAGAAAAGATGACATTAGATGGGTTTACGTTTGAAAACATTACAGTACCCAGACAGCACATCTTCGAAACAGGAGGTAGAAGAAATTGCATATTTTGAACGCAGCCACTTAGCTCTTTTAAATTTGTATATTTGGGTTCCTTAGGGCTTGCTGACAAAGAATATGTAAAACGTTACGCAAATAGTCTAGGAATTACCAAATTATAACCAAAATAAAATAGTGGGGGTGCCTGACAGCATGAAATCATTTCTGCTCATAAAATTTTTTTATAACGTGTTTGAAAAAAACCTTACGTTACGGAAATAGCCTACCATGTTAACTCCAAATTGATTGGAGCGCAACAAATATAAGACTAAACACGATTGGTCGGGCTATAAATACTATCTTGTGTTGTCAGGGGGAACGTGAAAAGGTGTACTTTTTTGAAAAGATGTGTAGACATGGTTTCATTGGGTAGAGCGGCGAATATACTCGATTCAGAGCGTCTGTTCATTGCCACATCTTGTAATAAACCTACTAAGAAGCAGTGCGTTGAGCACCAGTGTATAATTTTTTTATAAAAAAGCCTGGGACATCGGCAGATCGGAGTTGTGCTATATTCATTGCCAGTCAACGAAACTGTTTATTATTCTATGAATTGTGGTAAGCTTGAAATATTCAATATCTTTTAATGAAAAATTGAATGTAAATTGTTAATTTATGCCTGTATATATGTGTAGTTCAGTAGCGAACATGATGTAAAGCCTATCTTGCTCCAGCCTGAACAGAAGGTGTCGGAGGAAAGTAAAACTGCATGGAATGGCCAAACAGTACACTGACATCTAGATTATTGATTAGACAGAAATAATGCTGGAATTGCAGAGGCGTAGTAACCATTAGGGAGGGAAATACTGGTATAAAATATTTCAGATGAAGCTGACAGTTGGCCTAACGCTCTGAACTCAATGTTTGTGATGTATTGTGCTCAGTGTAGAAAGAGAGTATAAATTAGTTATGACGTAGAAGGTACATCCTTCTTGTTTCAGGGACCGTGGTCTTAAAGTTATTGAGCAGCACCTGGTCAGAGCTTTGCTGAAGCCAGAGGTGGACAGCATACTCCTTGGTCCATATAGCAACCAGTGGGGTGGCTCCAGAACTCGTTAAAGTAATCGAGCAGAGGAGGCCTTTACTGCAGTCATCACGAAAGATAAGAAAGTGTGGCCATGGAGCTCAACATTATGTACCCCATCTTAAAATGACATTGTAAAAATAACATTAAGAGGGGAATTTAATTGTTTTAATATCAGGAACTGAGAACATCTCCAATACTAGTTCCAATAAAGACAAACTATTGAAGTCATGATGACAAATACCAACAGAGCTTGAACAAAACAAAACCAGTATTACCTCATATTACTACTTCACAACTAACACACATAGGATACTATTAATAATATATGTCACTACAAGATTCATATTAATAAATTTTGTACATATAACTTGTAATTAAAATTGATTGTGATTCCTGGTTCCCTTTGTATTTGAATCAGGACACATATACATTCATGACAGCAATGAATACATATTGTTATTTGAAAAGTTATCAGTGACTCCTTTAAGATATCCTTGTAGAGTGTTTTATGTAGGTGAGTGTCACAGTGTTGTCAAGTGTGGTGGAATAAATTAAATTGTTCATTTGTCTGTTGTTGTTATGACTTACACTTCATCATACACATACCCTAGACATATAACGTAGTCATCACACTATTCCAGAATAATTCTGACTGAGGTATACATATGTGGAAGCAAGTAAGGTTATCTATAATACACTACTCTTATTAGATATAGATACCTTCACAGCTGATCTCAGTCAGTACACTAAGTCCCCTATAAATATTTATAACATCCCACTTCACCACATCATGGTTAAGAGATCAGAAGTCACTTACGGTTGTCGATAGCAGCAGTTTCTCCAACCACCAGATCCGGCACAGCAGCAGGCGAGGAGACTACCAAGCAGGAGAATAAGACCTACTCCTGGTGAATGAAAAATCGTAATGAATCTCCAGCTTTGTCAGTCTGTCTGTATGATTGTCTTTCAATCAAGCTAACAATCAATCAATAAAGCCGTCTGCCTCTATGTTTGTTAGTCAGTCAGTCAATCAATTTTGTCTTACTGCCTGTTGGTCCGACAAAAAATACTGGATTCGCTCTTATACACGAATAATACACCAAAAAGACGAGACGTTTCGATATGTTCCTTCGTTAAGACATAATCCTAAAACAGGAAGCAAAAACAGAGAAATATAGAAAGGATATGAAAGAATGGCAAAGTACACAGAACACACTTGGGAAAAAAAATAATTAATTAACAAATACAAACCTAAACAAGAAATATATATATCAATGCACAAAAAAACCCAAAACAAACGAAATTGGTTTTTGGTTTGATTTGGTTTGATTTGGTTTGATTTGGTTTGATTTGGTTTTAATAACTATCTTCATTGCACACGGACAACTCCATTAGTGCTACGATCTCCTCCTTTAAATTACACAAGGAGAATCTCAGCACAGTGCACGAATTCCATAGCACCGTGAGGATTCCAGTTTGTGTATACAGGAATCACACATTCTATAAATAGTTTTGTGGTGGGTAGGTTTTCCTAATTTTAAAATTGTGCCAGTGCAGCGGCCGTTTGGCTTACTCTTTACGATTTCCAACTGTTGTGGGATTGTTAACGTGCGCAACTTGCACACACGGGACCTCCTATTTTTCGTCCTGATCAGAGAAGGCTAGCATCAGATCTCACTACCAAGGGGGGATCAGGGGGAGTATGACATCAGATCTCACTACCAAGGGGGGATCAGGAGGAGTATGACATCAGATCTCACTACCAAGGGGGAATCAGGGGAAGTATGACATCAGATCTCACTACCCAGGGGGGATCAGGAGGAGTATGACATCAGATCTCACTACCAAGGGGGGATCAGGAGGAGTATGACATCAGATGTCACTACCAAGGGGGGATCAGGGGGAGTATGACATCAGATCTCACTACCCAGGGGGGATCAGGAGGAGTATGACATCAGATCTCACTACCCAGGGGGGATCAGGAGGAGTATGACATCAGATCTCACTACCCAGGGGGGATCAGGAGGAGTATGACATCAGATCTCACTACCAAGGGGGGATAAGCGGGAGTATGACAGCCTTAGGACACACTGGTTCTGACAATATTTCACTAAAACATTTTCCTTGAACTGGGAATGGAACCCGGTACCTTTAGAATAAACAGCGGACGCCATACTCCTTAACTACTCTGAGGCCAAAAAAAACCAATTAATTACAATTATACAACAAAGAAAATCAAACACAACAATTCAAAACGATGGCCTGATATACAATTTTTATCCCGCCATAAATAAAAAAAACTGCGAAGGATAGAAAAATAACAGGACATTTGTCTGTCTGTGTGAATGCTTACGTGCTTTTAGAGAGATCAGATGAGACCTAGGCTTTTTGCCATTTGGTGTTTGAGCCCACCTTCAACTAATAAGCAATAATTTTAATATTTTTTTTCAAACTCTTTAGCATAATTGTTTTATCTTATGCACAGGTCCCCATGAGCTCCGGACCCCTAGGCTTCAGCCTACTTAGCCTAATTGATAATCCGGCATTGGCCACTGGTAGTCTAGTACCACTGGTAGCCTTGTGCCTCTGGTAGCCTTATGGTACTGGAAGTCCAGTGTCCTAAGGCCGTTACTAGTGTCATCATCATGATGTTGCTTTGCGTTCTATATGGAACATGGCATCACAACTGTAGCTGATAAACTTGATGGAAACCTACACCAAGTTTTCACATGGCGCCACAACTGTAGCTGGTCAAGGAAACCTATACCAAGTTTTCACATGGTGCCACAACTGTAGCTGGTCAAGGAAACCTACACCAAGTGGCGCCACAACTGTAGCTGGTCAAGGAAACCTACACCAAGTTTTCACATGTGCCACAACTGTAACTGGTCAAGGAAACCTAGAACAAGTTTTCACATGGTGCCACAACTGTAGCTGGTCAAGGAAACCTACACCAAGTTTTCACATGGTGCCACAACTGTAGCTGGTCAAGGAAACCTACACCAAGTGACGCCACAATTGTAGCTTGTCAAGGAAACCTACACCAAGTTTTCACATGGTGCCACAACTGTAGCTGGTCAAGGAAACCTACACCAAGTTTTCACATGGTGCCACAACTGTAGCTGGTCAAGGAAACCTACACCAAGTTTTCACATGGTGCCACAACTGTAGCTGGTCAAGGAAACCTACACCAAGTGGCGCCACAATTGTAGCTTGTCAAGGAAACCTACACCAAGTGGCGCCACAACGATGGTTTCATTGCTGTTTGTTGTACATGATGAGATCACCAGTTCCTTGCACTTGTGAGACAGAGCTTGAGGGAGTGGTAGTCAAATTCTTTATCTGTCTCACCATTGACCCCCAGGAACTACATGGGACGGGCTTAGTATATTACACACATAATCCGGCCATGGGCCCCTGACTTTTGGAAAGATTAGTAAACGTAAAAGAAGGCATGTACAGAAAGGTGACTGTGGTCCCGTTTGAGAAGGAGGCCTGGGTCAAATGGCATTACTGGTCCCCCAACTCGTCTGCCTCTCTAGTTTTCAACCTGTTTATTTCTTACGTGTGCCTGCAACATACCGAACCCCTTTACAAGGATTATTTATTTACTGTTTAGAGGCATCGGGTTCCTCTTTGTATTGATAACTATCAGTTAGAAGTCTGTGTATACCTAATAGCGCCATAAGAGTCCCAAATGTGGCTTGGAATGTCTCATACTCCCATATGTCTTTTTCTGGCGAGGCGGTTGTGAAAGCTGTTGTCCCGAAGGTGGTTGTAGGTTCACCGTAAGTTACAACTACTGTTGTAGTTGATGTTTGTCTTGGGGCCGTACCATCAATACAGAAAACCTTGATTTTGACGTAAGCACTCCCTTGATCACGTGGGAAGAGATCTGTAGAAAGAAAAAAAAATGGTATACTACGGACAACGATAGTGAGTATCACTACATCATCATCATCAACATCAACATCATCATGAATTTCGTTTTCGGTCCCTATGGAGCATTGAGACATCACTGCTGCTGATCTCCTTACAGGAAGCCTGTACACAGCATTCACGTGCTCTTGCAGCAGTGGTTTCAGATTAATACTACGCTGGTGATTAAAACAAAAACAGCAACAACATTCCCAGCAGAAAGATACAGAACAACGAGCATTTAAAACATGAACACAAGTGAAGGATTAAAACGAAACAAAAAAAACACACTAGGACGGACGTCCGATTTCGCCCAAATGTCTTTCCATTCCGCTGCCATATAAGTACTCGTTGTTATAGTTGAAATATGGGTGGTTTTAGGTTGTGCGAGGCCCTAGGCACGCGTGAACTCACGAGGCTGGTTTTAAATAATACATGTTGTACTAACAAGCATATATTTGTACGCGAAATTCCTGAAAGATCGAGGTCGTAGGCTGTTTCCTAGGCAAGAGCCTACGTTACCTATGCCTAAAACTATCGTTAGTTAGGTTTAATGTTAGATTTAGGTTAAAAGTTAAGGTTCCTAACCTAAACAAGAACACTCACTCATTATAACTATGTCTCTGAATTCTTATTTAAGGCCGTATCATTCCCATAGTCAGTTATGACTGACGGAGGCTATAACACTGACTAACAAAAAAAAACTTTTTTTTTCTTTCTCTAACATTTCTATGTTTTTCTGGTCAATTTTAATGCGCTGTTTTTAAATCTGCAAACCGTTTTTCTCTATCAGGTCGGGATCTCTAGAAATACGCAATTGAAGTTTTTTAACAACGCATACAGTATTACAACATCATTCGTACAAGAAGTATAACAGTTATGTAGGCTTGAATTTCTTTGCAGTCGACTTTCGTCGGTGAATGGCATGTGGTACATCGCGACGAAGCATCCAACAATAATCGGCAAGCATGGTCACACTCCACCGTCCTTGATAATGTGACTCCATTACGGCGATATCTTGATGGAATCATTCTCCATGTTCATCGCTGACTTCGCCAAGGTTGTCAGGGAAAAAGTTAAGATGCGAATCGAGCAAATAGATTTTGAGGGACATGTTACAGCCCATAATTATGTATGCATCTATGCACTGCTTAACAATATGCAACATAGTCGACAGATTTGTGATTTTCCAGAAAGTTATCGACGATCGATTTGAATGCCATCCATGCGCGAAGTTCACTACCATGTAACAAGTTCTCGAATTGTTTGTCTGCAATAACTTTCCTAATCTGAGGTCCTACAAAGATACCTTCCTTTATCTTTGCATCGCTAACTTGCGGAAACTTTTCTCGAAGATAAGTGAAAGCTTTGCTCTTTTTATCTAACGCTTTTACAAAATTCTTCATGAGCCCCAACTTTATATGTAACAGTGGTAAAATGAAGGTGTCTTTGTTAACTAATGGCTCGCGTATTACATTTTAATGCCCGAGCTGCATACGATCCCGGATAGGCCACACCTTTCTTGCATAATGTTCCTGTCTGTTGCGGCTGTCCCATTCACATCGGAAGCAACAAAATTTAGTATACCCAGTCTGCATGCCCGTGAGAATGGCAATGACCTTTAGGTCTCCACAAATCCGCCATTGGTAGTCATTGTACTTTATTTTTTCCAAACATTTAGCCATATTGTCATAAGTTTCTTTCATATGAACAGAGTAGGCGACTGGAATTGATGAAAAAAAATTTCTGTTATGCAATAACACGGCTTTTAGACTAGTCTTGGAAGAATCGATGAAAAATCGCCATTCGTTGACTATGTGCTCATGACCGTTTACATCTTTGCAATAGCAAATGTCATCATCCATCTCAAAGTATTGAACAAGTTCTCTGTGTCTATGACGAAATTTAGATATCGGAGTATTGGGCGCTAAAAGATTCCATTCTTTGAGTCGTGAACCGAGTAATTCCGCTTGTCCTTTGGTAAGAGCGAGATCACGTATTTGATCTGAAAGTTCTGAATGGTTAATTAAGTAAACACCATCATTCACCGGTATGTAATCTGAGTCAGAATTAGTTTCTAAAGCAGGTAAACTATCACTTTCTGATGGTTCATTTACGTCCAACGGATATTGTTCTGGTGGTACTTGGATCGGACACGTGATTGGATCATGAGGCGCTGGTTTCGAAACCGATTCAATATTTGGATAAACCACAGACTTTCTAGTTTTAAAAGTGAAACCATGGATATTTGTCAAGCGGAAGTAACAATCAGTAGTGTGATTTGTATGTTCACGCCATATTACTGGCACTCCAAAAGGCATCGACTTATGCTTCGGCGATTTTCGTAACCAACCTGCCAATGTATCGAACAAACTGCATTTGGCTTCCAAGATTTATTTGCATCATCAACTTTCGAATCGAAATAAAGTTCTTATGTTGTCTTTAGTAATGGTGTAAAGTTTTTCTGGTCAACAAGATCGGTAAAATATCCGCACACGTAACAGAACAGATCAGCCGAATTTCTACAACTTCTAGAAGCCATATTTTGCTCAGAATTATTTCAAAATACAGTAACTATTTGAAAAATCGCGTAACATATGTCATGCATCTTTTAGCTGTATAAAAAGTAGAATTAAGTTGCTTTTTATTAATTTTTAATAAGTTATATAGTAAAAATGAAACGGGGCAAATAACGGTTTCCCAAAAATATATTTATTCACAAATATCTTAAGAACCCGACGTGATAGAGATAAACGGATTTCAGATTTGAAATCAGCGCAAGAAACTGACCTAAGAACACTTATTCTTATATAAGAAAGAAAAATGTTGTTTGTCAGTGTAATTATTGTCGACTTAATTGGCGACCGGATTGGTAGATAAAAACCAGACATAACTCTGACCAAACAAAATAATAATAATAATCATAAAACGTATTGATGTATAAACATGACAATTTTCGACATTTATATTTGAACATACGGCCTACTACCTAATATAACCAACAGTGTATAGGCTGAATGGGAAGCGCCTTGCCACGAGGCAAACCTCTGACCCAAATAGAGAACGTATAGATGTATAAGGAGGGATCCCGTTTACACGCCCGTAGAGGCATAGTGGGAATATGGTGTTAGGCCCATATTTTCTTGACCATCGGCACACTAGGGGTGATGTGGTCAGCATCACGCCGGCGGCTTTAACCTTCCCAGAGTTGCTCTGGTACCCAATTGGGGCTGGGTCGACCCAGGAGCCGTCTGCAGCCTTAAAAAAATCCCACCTCAACTGGGGATCGAACCATGGAACACTGAGCTAGGAAGCCAGTGCACTAACCACTATGCC
This sequence comes from Oreohelix idahoensis, assembly GCA_024509875.1. Taxonomy (NCBI): domain Eukaryota; kingdom Metazoa; phylum Mollusca; class Gastropoda; order Stylommatophora; family Oreohelicidae; genus Oreohelix; species Oreohelix idahoensis. The sequence goes on along the minus strand of JAMPIV010014163.1, from coordinate 44,006 downwards.
ACCACGGCTCCCATAGATGTATAAACATGACATAGTTTGTGCAGTCGCCCGTATCATAAATTATCATTATCATCATCATTTGTGACCAAGTGACGTCAAAATGATCACCGGCGTAATCGGTAAGAGTGACGCAAACACTTGTAGTAAATGTACTAGCCACTGAGTGGTTTATTTTAATCTGTTGTCACTGGTATTCGTTGTAACTGCATACATGGCACTACACCAGAGTTTCACAGTAGAACTGTGGTCTATGGATCCCTCTGGGGGTCCGTGAATGGATCCTAAGGGATCCCTCAACATAAACTAAACAATTTGAATGCTATTTTAACCGAAGTTTTTATTCGGGGGAATGATCATAGATTTTGCATTTAAAAGATGCATTTTTTTTTAAACAGAAGATTTTAATATATCAGTATGACTGTATGTAAGCTTAGCGATTTGTAGTTAAATGTTTTATTTGTAACTTAAACATTTTAATATTTTAATTATGCATTTAAATCTTTTTACTTTAAGAACAGGTCTGTGGCCTTCTCAAGAAAATCACTGGGGTCCATCACCCATTAACGGTTAAGAGACGCAGCACTTAAAAATCCGTTTTGAAAATTAGCAACAAATTAAGTTCCAATTCTGAAATCTGTTTCAGATTTTTAAAAAAAGGAATAAATGAAATTTTAAAAACACGTCATTTTTCGTATTAAGATAATTCAAATTGCTACGGATTTCAGATTCTGAATCGAACTCCAACACATACTTAAAAGTAATTAACATAGGACATGATCTCACTGGTATAAAATATCTCTCCATTCCCAGTGACCAGGATGTGATTGGTGCCAGTGGAAGGATCAGATGAAGCAGTCTCAAAATAGAACTCATTGTTGGGGGCTGTAGCGTCATCATCTGATGCCGAAAACATTCCCAGTCTTTGGATTTCGTCATTCTCATCAATATGAAAATTGCGCTGTAAAATGATTGTTAAACTGTGTCATGTCATGTAAAGCATAACTTTCAGAAGGAAATACCGCAGAAAAACACTTACTTTATAATTCTAAATTTACAGGTATACCTCGGAGACATTGCGGGTTCGGTTCCAGATCACCGCAATAAAGCGAATATCGCAATAAAGCGGGTCACACCCATTTTTTTGGCTTGCATATTAAAGCCTAAAATCATGTTTACACCATGTCGTGTAAGTGCGCAATAGCGCTAGGTCTAAAAAAACAACAACAGTGTATTGTAAAATTAAAAATACTTTATTGCAAAAAAAAAATGATATTCTTCATCATCTGAGCCTTCAGCGAATCGAAATCTTTTTGCTGGTGGAGAGCCAAAATCTATCGGAAGAAGACGGCACGTTCTAATAAATAAACGTGAATAATTTGAAAAAAAGCGCAATATCTGCGAAGGGCAATAAAGCGACGCGCAATAAAGCGAGGTATACCTGAATAAGAAAGTAAAGAAATCAAAATATGAAGATAACATATAATGGTTTCTTCATCTTTTATTCGAGCCAGTCTTGCTATATGGAAGCTAGTCATAGACAACCAGTAAATCCCTGGAGGCTACAGAGGTGAAGTTTTATATAATTATGCTTAGAATGATATAAACAGATAAAAGAGTAGTGGCGATGTTCTGAAAGTGGTGAGTGCGCAATGGAAGCTAACTACTCACATTAGACTGCAGCAATCGAACGTTTTATTTCATTGTTCCGTAAGCTATGTTACAGAACTACTTTTTATTTGATTGTTCCGTAAGATATGTTACAGAACTACTTTTTATTTGATTGTTCCGCAAGATATGTTACAGAACTACTTTTTATTTGATTGTTCCGTAAGATAAGTTACAGAACTACTTTTTATTTGATTGTTCCGTAAGATATGTTACAGAACTACTTTTTATTTGATTGTTCCGTAAGATGTGTTACAGAACTACTTTTTATTTGATTGTTCCGTAAGATATGTTACAGAACTACTTTTTATTTGATTGTTCCGTAAGATATGTTACAGGACTACTTATTATTTGATTGTTCCGCGTCCCATGTTTGTTTGACTTGATCGGTCCATGTACTTTCATGACAGGGGAAAACAAGAGTAAAGTCACTGCCCAGTGTAACATCTGTGATACACTTAGTATCTTTTATCTCGCTGTGGAGAACAGGCTTTCAACAAACTCACGCCAAGCTTTCCTGGCTTGTGCCATCCGCTCAAGGTCTTTTCTTAGGTCGTCTTTATCCTTTAATGTGTCTCCTAGTCCCTTCTTCGATGCTACCAGGTTTCGATCCCGGAAGCCGACAGCTGTACCGCTAGAGGAAAGTGCTCTAACTGCTCAGCCTATCGAAGCCTCTTTACAGCATTATAACACTCCTTAATAGAAGACCTTCTTCCGTCAACATGAGAAATGGTCAACGACGAAACAGATGCAGTGCATGAAAAAACTAGATAACTGAAGGGACGTGATCGTCTATGCATCCAGGTACGACATCTGACCCGACTTGTCACATGACATCTGACTCGACTTGTCACATGACATCTGACCCGACTTGTCACCAGTGGCGTATTCTCTATGTGTGCTGTGCGTGCTGCGCACACCTATGCCCGAAGGAAAATAAAAATTTAATGTATTATTCTATAACATATTTCTCTTATAATGTTCTGCTTTCGGACCGCACGCATCAGGATAGCGGATTTTCCCGCATAGAATCTACGAGTTTATCTTGTTTCAGTTTCCCAGACGCGTTTTATAGTGCAGTTTTTTTGGTTGGTAGCAATCGCCCGAAGTTTCTCGGGTAATTCCGTCACTATGCGTGCTGCACCTTTCGGATTTACTTTGAAGACTGGTTTGTGTGGATCGGGGTCATGGCCAGATACGTCAATACAATACGAACATGCGTGCGGTGGTCTTGCAGCTCTCGAGTTGTAAAAATCGGTTGTGTCCGTCCAGTGTTTTTTGTGATTAATTTTTGTTAGTTGCCGGGAATGCAGATTATTACAGTGACAGTGAGTTTCAAGTTGTAAGTTAATTAGTATTTCGGAGATAATTGACATATACCCCTAATAACTATCGTTGCGTAATTGAATACAGTTGGTTTTTAAATTAAGAGGGGAAGAAGTTAAATAGTAGGTGTACATATTCATTTTAAGTAGCAGCACGCCTAACTCGCATTACCAGGATACGCCACTGCTTGTCACATGATATCTGACTCGACTTGTCACATGACTTCTAACCCGACTTGTCACGTGACACCTGACCCCGACTTATCACATGACTCCAGGATAGATACGAAATAATGAAGAAGGAATCTGTGTCCTCGATAGTTTAGTAACAAGCGTCCCTACCTGTCACGCGGGAGACCGGGGTTCGATTCCCCGCAGGTGAAGAACATTTTTAAGCCGGGGTTGCGGATCTCCATATCGTGCCATTGGAGCCCCCCCCCCCCCCCCCCATTCAAATAAAGAAAGGAAGAAAGTGGGAAAATTCTAATCCCCAGAATTGACAACAATGACAAATCTCTAAATGTTTTTGTTTGGTCTCTGATGTGAGAACTCACCACAGGATCAGTCTGACATTTGTTGTCATTGATGTCATTGACATGAATCTTGACTGTTGCACTGCTGGACACGCCTTTGCTGTCAGTTGCTGTCATGATAGCAATGACGTCAGAATCGTAACCGCCTTTGTCAAGGTCATAGTTGACAGAAAACGTTAAACGGTCTCCGACAGGGTCGTACCTGTTGGGTCAAGGTTAAGTAAAAAGTGAATTTGTGTTGAGATTACAGAAAACTAAATTATTTACTTACAAGCAAGTACAAGTAACTACACAAAACTCGATGTTCTGACAATGTTACAATTAGGACACAAGATACTGGGCATTCTCGCGGTCAATCTGAAAGATTGACAGGACGGTCAAGAAGACAAGTTACTATGGTAACTTATGTATAACATTGCGAGAGGTCACAGCAAGTGGGTCTGAAAATAAACAGGGAGAAAACAAAAATAATGAGAATGAATGCTGGGAACAATAACAAGATGACGCTGGTGAAACACCTCTACAAGATGTAGAACCGAACACATACATTTGTACGAGCAGTATGGACACAGCTAGACGGACAGACAAAGATACCAAAATAGGAAAACAAAAGGCTAAATGACCTTTCATTAGAGTGGGAAATATATGGAGATCACAAGAAGTCAAGTCCAACGCAAAAATCAGAATCTTCTCTTCAAATGTTAAGACAGTCTTATTGTATGGCTGTGAAACATGGAGAACGTAGAACAACAGCCAAAACAGCTACAGACTGGGGGCTTGTGTAGGGTAGAAGGATTGAAATGGTATGACAATATCACTAACATGGAAGTGGTGACAAGAACCAGACAAGAACCACACAAGAACCAGACAAGTGTCTGTGGAACAAGAGATGACAAGAACCAGACAAGTGTCTGTGGAACAAGAGATGAGAAGAACCAGACAAGTGTCTGTGGTGCAAGAGATGACAAGAACCAGACAAGTGTCTGTGGAACAAGAGATGACAAGAACCAGACAAGTGTCTGTGGAACAAGAGATGAGAAGAAGACACAGAGATGGATAGGACACACATTGAGGAACGTGTAGATAACATTGCCAGACAGGCCGATATGTGGAATCTGCGGAGTAAGAGGTAGAGGGAGACCAAGGAACACACGGAGAAGATAACTGGAGACAGACATGAAAAGACCTTGAGCTGAAGGCACGTGACACTAAGAGTTGGTTTGAGTTTATTGAAGGCCTATGCTCTATGGTGAGCTGAAGGGCGATGTATGAATAACATAAGAAGCCGTGCTTTGTCTTCTTCACATACCTTGCCTTTCGTCGTAGGTGATCATTTCTCTCCACATCCTCTTGTCTACAGTACTGTGTGACGGTATTGCCTCCCCTGCTTTGCAGTAGTGGTCCAACAGTGGCCAAAACTCAAGAGTATTTACTATGGATCTTCAAAGGTGTCGACCTTCGCACAAGATTACTCTTGGCAGAGATGTAGATAGAAGGGAAATACACTTCTATCACATGGGAGTGTTCACAAGATATTCAGATAAGCGAAAACAATGCTGCTTTGGCTGAGCACGTTAATTTTAGAATCTGCCGATACCTTTTGTGAAGAATTAAGCAATGATTAGTTTTAGCACGTTAAGCCCCAACCTCGGATTTACTCAGTGGAATTCTTATTATTCTGGTATAGCTCTGTTTAAAGTGTGTGTAGTAAATTGACTGAGACAAACATGCAGTACATTTAAAAGGATTAAATCGAAGTTAAATTTGTAAAATTACAAATAACAGAATTTAAGAATAACTTAAGTTGTAACAGTTTGAAAATAATTGAATAGTTTAGAAGAAATGTTTCATCGTTGTTTGATAGTAGAGTCGATGAAAAAAAGTTTACTTTTGCAGCGTATATTTTACACTTAGCTGCCAATAGTGACTTCTGCTCCCGCTGATGGGTTGGTTCTTTTTACACTGCTCACGCTCGTCGCTGGTCAAGGTTGTCAGGTGTAGCTCGTTTCCCAGTATGTCAAGGAGAGTCTACAACGTTGGTCCCTCGTCTTAAAGCGAAGGCCACTTATCCCTTCTTGTTCCAGAGAAAGTACTTTCTGCTGGTACCACCAATAACTATGGTAAAGAATAGAAACGAAACGCTCTCCTGAGTATTGCGTTTCCCGACACATACTTATGTGTCCCCTTTCTTCTATTCTGCCATCACATTTATCTCATAATTTACCCTCGATGAGAATTAAATTTAATCCCTCGCGATAAAACTGTCTTTACATTTAAATAGAATAGCTTTAACTTTACATTACATTTAAATGAAAAGGTTAATAGTACAGATAGAATATGTTTACATTTACATTTCCCCTGATTGAAAAGTGTTCACAATATAAATTGAATATGTTTTCATTTATGTTTACACTGATTTGAAAAGTGTGAAACTTCCATTAATTTTAAAGTGCATATGCTAACATCGACATTTACACTAGTTTGAAACTGTAAGTATTATAATTAGAATGTACATCGTTTTTTCATCTATTCCTCCCTGCTCCATATGGAACCTGGGACTCTTTATGCGTTTAGTTCTCTTTAAGAAACCAGCAATAAAGCAATCACCAGCCCCTGGCAGTTGGGATTCATGAAATCATCATTCTATTCGCTGAGGTTGCCAGCCTCAAATAACTTCGGCATCCCTAGCAATTTTCACATATTAATATTCACATGGTTATATATATATATATATATATATATATATATATATATATATATATATATATATATATATATATATATATATATATATATATATATATATATATATATATATATATATATATATATATAATAAATGTTAGTTCACATATTAGTAATTTAAAATGTAAAGTGACAACTTAACGCCAATCCTGGCTCACAGACTTTACTGCTCAGATGAATAAAAGAGACTTGAATCAGCCTCTTACACGCGTCTGTGGTGTCGTTTCTTTAATACGATAATTCCCTCTATGACTCCGTGTGTTTTCAGTTTCCTCAGTCCCGGTTTCCTTATTAAAATGATAGAGATTTCCTGGGCTGTTTTTGTAAGTCCGTCAAGATTCTCTAAGAAAAGATCCGGCCTGATAAAAGAAATTCTGAATTCTAACTCTGGGAAGGTCGTGGCAAGCGATCTTCACAGTAAATTTTAACAGTGAAAAAGACCGCGAAAATGGTCAGGTTATATTTCCTGTCTTCCCACGCATGTGTTTGTTACGAAGCTAAGTAACAAGCCAATCGTTTTCAAACATGCATGTCCCATGGGGAAATTCAAAATATTTCCGACATGGGAAAATTTTGAACGAAATGCAGAGTTCAAGTTTCCCATATATGGTAATCGTGACATTCAAATATTCTTGTCAATGGTTACATATAACTTTTTACATCTACCCGGAAATATTACAACATTTCCGCTCAGGTGTGTCTGTCATCCCACCAGGTCGATTCTTGACCGGCGCTCCTTATGCAAACACAACTCCATTTCGACCACCTGTGCTGTGCCTTATCACGACAATAATTAGTCGGTCACACGAGCCATGTCAGCGCTAAGTAAACTGGCTTGGCCATTTATTTGCGAATACAGTCGCACCCTTGTGGTAAAATAGGATTTCTGTTGGACATCCTTGCATCACCGTCTGATCTATCCGCAGGGATAGACAGGTAAACACACATACATGGCGCCTATCGCTGAGAGGAGTGTAAGAATGAAATACCAAATATCTGCTACACATAGCAGAGAAAGAAAGAAAGTGCGACAATTGAAAGTAAGCAATAAAAATCAGTACAAAAATGTAACTGATACTGCCGTAGTGAAACCGAGATCGAGAGGGGTGGTCCCATTCTGTCACAAACTGTTTACCAATTCTAGAGTTGACTTCCTTGTCATTCCATAATGTCAAACTGTCCAGTTTCCTCCTCTCTTTGACATCCTCTACGTCATGTTCCTTCAGTCTTTCCTAAAATAGAATTACAATCTTGTGGAAATAGGTCAAGGTTATCTATAAATTAGAGTGTCCAACTAAATGCACAAGGTTACAGAAAATATACACACCTGATGGTTACATAATCGCCATGAACACGCTCAGTTACACAGTCAATGTCTACTTACTTGAAGAGTTGTTGGTTGTTTACTGTAAGAACGTCCACCGTGAATGAATTACCTTCCGGGTCATAGACATTAGTACCAAGAGAGCATGATGGGCCACCAGCCTTGAAAACACGGAATCAAAGCATTATAAATCATCATCACCATCAGCATCATCAAGATCATCATCTTTACCAGTCATCTTGTCATCTGCTACATGTCGAACATCTAACAGCTACAGTTTGTATCATCCAGCTAATTTAATAACGGAGCTGCTATAAAAGCTAGTTGAGCTTGACTTGTATCAGCAGTTGTGATCATCACCAATATTATCATAATAATTGACAAGAAGGCCCGTCTAGGATCTATGATGTTGTGATCACCAATATTATCACAATAATTGACAAGAAGGCCCGTCTAGGATCTCTGATGTTGTGATCACCAATATTATCTCAATAATTGACAAGATGGCCCGTCTAGGATCTCTGATGTTGTGATCACCAATATTATCATAATAATTGACAAGAAGGCCCGTCTAGGATCTCTGATGTTGTGATCACCAATATTATCATAATAATTGACAAGAAGGCCCGTCTAGGATCTCTGATGTTGTGATCACCAATATTATCACAATAATTGACAAGAAGGCCCGTCTAGGATCTCTGATGTTGTGATCACCAATATTATCACAATAATTGACAAGAAGGCCCGTCTAGGATCTCTGATGTTGTGATCACCAATATTATCATAATAATTGACAAGAAGGCCCGTCTAGGATCTCTGATGTTGTGATCACCAATATTATCACAATAATTGACAAGAAGGCCCGTCTACTTCCTAGGATCTCTGATGTTGTGATCACCAATATTATCACAATAATTGACAAGAAGGCCCGTCTAGGATCTCTGATGTTGTGATCACCAATATTATCACAATAATTGACAAGAAGGCCCGTCTACTTCCTAGGATCTCTGATGTTGTGATCACCAATATTATCACAATAATTGACAAGAAGGCCCGTCTAGGATCTCTGATGTTGTGATCACCAATATTATCACAATAATTGACAAGAAGGCCCGTCTACTTCCTAGGATCTCTGATGTTGTGATCACCAATATTATCATAATAATAGACAAGAAGGCCCGTCTAGGATCTCTGATGAAACAAAGACAAAATAGATCTAATGCTGCTACAAACAACTTGTACAAGACGCGTGACATGAGGTTGTACATGATGCTGGCAGCCTTATCGTGTAAAAGACATAGGTACGGAAACAGCTGCAGGAAGAACATGTCAATGTTATGTAGAGGCTCCTGTGAGGGGCACCGCTGCAGAAATGACTACATGATCTTTAGGCAGCGGAGACAAAGAAAGGAGAATTTACAATGACACGTGATCCTATGAGAAGCTGTATAAAAAACAGCAGTCAAGCCACGTTATGTCACGTGGTCACTACAGTTACAGCTATTATTGGTTTCTGTCATCCTCATTGAAGTTACCTTAAACATTGCGTGTGGTCTTTATGAGACTATATTCTCTCACTTGGCACATTTTAGAAACATTCATATGTATATATATATTTTTCACATAACATTTGTCGTTGCTATTTGTAGTCTTATTCTTCATTTGAGAATTAAAATTTTTTAAATTAATACTGCTCGATAGCCTCATAGCCTCGTTCCTGAGCTTTTAGGTTCAACGTCGAGTGCGTTAACCCTTCCACAACAGTCTTACATTAGTGAGTGTTATCGAACTTCATATAGCCAATAAAGTGTGGAACAAGCCTATATAGCCATTATGTTGTTGTTGTTTTGAAAAGGTGATGGGTGGAGAGCGGGCACTCAACAGCTGACCGTTATTGCCTCTTCTCGTTCCATCTTGGTCTACCCTGTTCAACATAAAAATTGGTTATAATTGGGGTATTTAGTGTCATTTTATTTACTAATTTTGTATTAAATTTAAATAACTTGTCTTTTGCAGTTGCTGGTTCTAATTTATATTAGTATTTGTCATTTTATTCTCAGTTTTGAATGGTTTATAGATGACTATTGTCCTTTGCACTTGGTTTTAATTTGTATTAGTATTTTGAGTTGGTTTTTTTCTTTAAAAAACCTGGTTGTCTTTCCTTGTCCTATGAGTAGTTAGTAAGTTTGCTAATTTTTCTGTTGTTTTTTTTTTTTCATTATTTGGTAGTTCTTGTTGCTTTACAGTATAGCCATTAAAGTGTGCAACAAGTCTACATTGCCAATAAAGTATGTTACACGTCTATATAGTCAATAAAGTGTTGAACAATTCTGTATAGTGAATAGAGTGTGGAACAATTCTGTACAGTCAATAAAGTGTGGAACAATTCTGTATAGTCAATAAAGTGTGGAACAATTCTGTATAGTCAATAAAGTGTGGAACAATTCTGTATAGTCAATAAAGAGTGGAGCAATTTTATGTGGAGCAATACAAGAGAGAAAACTGGACTGATTCTAAAGGCGACAAACTGGAACGGACTATGGAACACAAGAAGTATAAATTGGAAAGGAGCCGGTGGTAGAGATGAGGAAAGCAAAACTAGAAATCCTGGCTATAACGGAAACGAAGAAAAAGGGACAAGGAGTCATGGATCTCGATGGCAACACGCTGCTCTACAGTCATAGTGTATGGGCCAAATGAGAATGAGAGAGCAGAGGTCAAGGAGGAATTCTTCGAGCTGCTTCAAAGGACAGTGGATGACTGCCTAGATGAAGTTATCATGCTCGGAGATTTTAATGCCAGAGTTGGAAATGACCATGCTAGATGGGGTGGAATTATCGGAAGATATGGAGAAGATACTCTTAATGACAATGGAAAGCGACTCCTTAGATTCTGCAGTGAACAGAATCTGATCGTTACAAACACAAAGGTCCTCCTCCATAAGCGCATACATGTTTACACTAGGTGTGAACGAACTAATAATGAGAAGTCAGTGATCGACTATGCAATAGTTAGGAGGAGCTCATTCAAGTATGTCCGGGATGCTAGAGTCTGGAGGGGGCCAGAGATTGGAAGTGATCACTACCTGCTGACCATCAAAAGAACAACTGAAAGAGTTGCTCAGCCTAGGAACTGCCTAACATCGCGAAAGAAACTAAGTAAAGGAACAGGAGAAATGAGCATTAAGACCTACAAGCGAAGAGAGCCAGAAATTAAGACCAGATACCAGCGGCTTATTGCTGCAGCGGTGAGAAACACAGAAGTGTCGTGGTTGAGTTAGAGTGTAGAGTATTTGTCGAGTTGGACAACTGTAGTGAAATCGACAAGGGATAGTGGACTGACAGAGTTATAGATTACACTTTAGATAAGGTGTAAATAGGAGATGGACTTGAGACAACCTGGAAGAAGATTTATTCAAAGGATCTCTCTCTCCAGGCCTCAACTCACTTTACTGTCTAAGCATCTCCGGCTCTCACTCTTTTCTCTTATCATACATAGAGATTATAGTAAAGAGCTAAAAATACAAATATGGATGGAAAGGTCGTGAACAGCGCATTAATAAATGTGTAAAATTTATTAAAGAAGAAAAGCATGAAAATAATGCATATCATCACAACAACATAAAATTACATCAATAATCAAATATTCATCAATAATCCTATACACCAACAACCACACACACACAGATCACCATTCATAAAACCTGTAGAACACAAAGAGATAAATAATCGAGTGACAGTCCTTCGGTTTTCGGGGACCAGCTGAAGTAACTCCAGTAAGTGGTGTTTTCGTATATATCCTCCATCGGTGATGGAATTAACCTGAATAACATCACTGTATAGGCGCTATCGTTGGTGACCCCCCCTACTGGCGCGAGTTGGGCTGGAACTCTGTCCATAGATGGCTGCTCATACGTGCGAGGTTTTAAGTATCCAGGAAATACACCAGAAGAAGTCACTTGAGAACAAAGAGACCCAGGCGCGCTTATCCGGCGCAAGGCTCCGCTTGGCTGTAAATCCTGTTTAAACTGGTTTGGCTGTGGTTTGCTGAGTGCCCCGTTTCATCATCATCATCAGTTGCCATCTCCACAACGAAGGTTGGCTGTAATGGATCTCCAACGTCTTCTGTCTCTTGTCTTGGTGGTGCACTCTGATAGACTCTTTCCTGTCCATCTCTTGATGTTGTCTTCCCACTTATAGCGCTGTCTTCCCCTTGCACGTTTGCCTTCAACTCTCCCTTCTGTTATGGTCTTCTGCAAGGTGTTATGCCTTTTTATGTGGCCAAAGTATTTTAGCTGTCGAAATTTGACCTCCCTCATTAGTTCTCTTTTCATACCTAGATTTTCTAGGACCTCCTTATTTGTTTTCATCTCTTTCCATGAGATACGCCCCATTCTTCTATATATCCACATTTCAAGAGCCTCAATTCTTTCTTCCAACTGCTTATTCATCGTCCATGTTTCTGCACCATACAGTTTTAATTTGTGAGATAACTGTTTGGATGTCAGTATATGTTTCATGTTGTTGAATGTAGCTTTGGCCATTCCTATTCTCTTCTTGATTTCTGTTTCACATCTGCCATCTTCTGTTATTATATGACCGAGATATACGTAGCTCTTGACTTGTTCCAGGATTTCCCCATTTACGCTTATCTTTAATGTGGGTTTATCGTCTGTTTTGCTAATTATCATAGTTTTTGTTTTCTCAATATTAATGTCGAGTCCATATTCCTGACTTATACTGTTCACTTGCTTCACTAGTTCTTGTAATTCCTGTTCGCTTTCAGCTAACAACACGGTATCATCTGCATATCTAAGGTTGTTTATTGACCTTCCACTGATGTTCAGTCCTGGTATTTCTTGTATCTGTTTGAAAATTTTTTCGGTGTATAAATTAAATAGGCAGGGGGACAGCACACAACCTTGTCTGACACCTCTTTTTATGTCTATGTATGGTGAATAATTCCTTCCAGATCTTACTGTGGCAGTTTGCTCCCAATAAAGGTTACTGAGTATTCTTATATCTTTTCCATCAATACCTATGTCTTCGAGGCATTCAATTATTTTCTCATGATGGACTCTGTCAAAAGCCTTCTTATAGTCAATGAAGCACATATACATACTTTTTTGGACCGCTGTATATTTTTCTGCTAATATTCTTCTTAGGCAAAATATTGCCTCTCTTGTTCCACTGTTCCGTCTAAAACCAAACTGCTCTTCCTGGATTTCGCTGTCTACTTTACTTTTTATTCTTTCCTGTATGATTTTGAGCAGTATCTTAATTGCATGACTCATCAGGCTGATTGTTCTGAAGTCTGAGCATTCTGTTGCATTTGGTTTTTTTGGGCAATGTTATAAAAACTGATGTCTTCATGTCGTGTGGTATATATCCTGTATTGTATACATCGTTGCATATTTCTGTGATTGTATCTACACCAAAGCTCTCCAGAGCTTCTATCATTTCAATTTTTATGTTATCCATGCCTGCTGATTTTCCTTTTTGTATCATATGAATGGCATTCTCTACTTCTGATCTGAGAATGTTTGGGCCTTCATTAGAATCTGGTGATGGTTTTTTACCTCTGTTGTCCTCGAATAATTCTTTTACGTATTCTGCCCATCTGTTTGATATGTCTTTCTCATCAAGTAATATTACACCATTTTTGTTCTTGATACAGCTTCCTCCTTGTGCAAACCGTGACCGATTTGATAATTTCTTTATTTCTTCATGCATATCTCTTGTCCTGTGCTTTGCTTCCAAGTCTTCTATTTCCTTGCATTTTGTTTCTATCCACCGTTCTTTTGCTTCTCTACACATAGTACGTATGTCATTGTCTATTGTTTTATATTCTGGAGTGTTTTTTTTTGCTTTCTTTCTTTCGGTCATTTTATTCAAGATGTCATCTGTCATCCAAATTTGATTTTTCTTAGACTCCTTTTTAGGTAAATTTGCATTTGCTGATTGTATGCTTGTTTTTAAGCATTCCCATTTTGCGGTTGCTTTTTCTTCTGGGTTTTCTCTTCTATACTGCTCCATGCTTTCTGTCAATAATTGTTGATATTTATTTTTGACGTCGATTAAATATTTCTGTTTTATATCTGGTTGTTTCAGCGCTGATATTTCTATCTGGGGTTCCTCCTGTCTTCTGTTTCCTGCTCTTTTCAGCTTTATATTTACTTTGATGACGACTGGATTGTGATCTGAATTTATGTCGGCGCCAGGATATGTCTTTGCACTTGTGACACTGTTCTTAAATCTATGTTTTATCATGATATAGTCGATTTGATTTCGTGTTATATCTCCTGGGCTTTTCCATGTGTATAATTTCCTTGGGTGGTGTTCAAAAAAGGTGTTACATATGACCAGCTGGTTTTCTTCACAGAACTGGATAAGTCTGTCTCCTCTATCATTTCTTGTCCCTAATCCATACTGTCCTACTATTTTCTTGTATTTTCCTTTTCCTACTTTTGCATTCATATCACCCATTACTATCAACACATCTGTTGATTTGACTGGTTTAAGTGTGTATTGTAGCTCTTCATAGTATTCTTCTATTTCTTCCTCGCTGTGATCTTTAGTTGGTGCATAAGTTTGTAAGATTGATATGTCGAATGGCTTTGCTCTCATTTTTAGTAACATCATTCTGTCATTGTGTGTCCAGTATCCACATACGTATTTTTTCTAACTCCTTCTTTATCAACATTCCTACCCCTCTTTCATGTTTTTCTCCGCCTGAGTGTATAAGCGTGTACTGGTCTCTTTTTATGTAGCCTGTATCCAAAAGTCTTGCCTCTGCAACTCCCAGTATATCGAGTTTCATGTCTGTTGCTTCTAATATAAGATTGTCAAGCTTTCCTTCTCCGTTCAGAGTTCTAACATTCCATGTTCCTATTTTTAGGCTTCTCCTACTAGTTTTTAGGTAGTCTTTCTCAGAATGCTCCCTTTCAACAGAATTTAAGGAACACTCGTCATTATGTACTTCCTTACTCATTAGAGGAGTTGCCTCTTCCCTGTTAATTTGTACAGTAGATTCTTCCCCAGGGGACAGAGAGTTCTCTACATATCGTTTCTTATCTTGTTGTTGTGATCCCATTACGTTCTGTAGGAAGTACGTGGTAAGGCCCCAATCTCTTCCACGGTGGCTAGCCATTGTCTTTTTCTATGTCCGACACGCCTCTAGTGCGCCACACACTTTGCTGTTTCGCTTTGCGAGCCGTTGATCTTCTCAGATTCCTCCGCCTCACTCACCGTCTCAGTCTTTGTGTACTAGGGATGGACATTCCCTTGAGTAAGATTGCTCCTACTCCACCCATGTAGTTTAGCCAGTCAGCCAAGACTGTTGCCCGGGATGTGGCCACCGCCGTACACAAGCGGTATTCGAGGAGCCATACATGAGCTAGATAAAGAGAGGAGAACCAAATAGGATCCTGACTATCCTAAAAAGGACATGGCTGTCTCTCACCCGTTTAGGCACAACAAAGGCGGGTGATATGGAATTCTGCTATAGGCATGCTGAGCGGGTTTGATATTCTGGACGCCGCAATGCTCTGGCTGGTAATCCAATAGGCGAGTAGAGAACTACTACTGCGTTTGGCGATTCCAGATTTAGCGTTGGCTCCGTTGCACTGCGTGAGCTTAACTTGGCGTTGACAAAAAGGGGTTTTGATTCAGGAACGGGGTTGACGATTCGTGACGCTAGCGGTATTCAGAACCCTCTAGATCGAAGAGAATATTTCGTTCTTCGCCTGACTGGAATCTGCTCTCGCGAGTCGGTCTCCCTGAAACCCGAAAAATGACTAGGACATAGGCAAACACATTCTAGTACTGTGTTAAAGTTTGCCTTATCTCATGATGATCATCTACGGGCCAGGAAAATTTACGAATGTCTTTGTCTATTAAAACCAGTCTACTCTTATAGATCACAAGGGACGCTCCCCCCGAACACCTGGCGTGCGTATTTCTACAGAAGTTCGGCGAAAGACGTAATCTAGAGTAAGACAAAAGAAATCGTGCGAAAGTTCCCCAGGCCTCAAAGGGTACCAGCCGCTCGTCATCAAACGTTTTAAAGCGACCAGAGAAATTCCCCTGTTGGGACCACAGAGGGTACCCGCCGCTAACGAACCGTTTCTTTCACAGAAACCGTCTTGGCTCGTTCTAACACTTAAAGCGGACCCGAGAAATGTTTCTCTGGTCGAACAGGTGCGTTTAGATAACATTACGTCTAGCGTTAGCTGACCGCAGCTGGCCAGCGTAAACAACCTCGGGTGGGGTTTGAGAGGGTGAGAAAGTTTGGCCACAAAGGTAGAAAAGGAAAGAAAAAGAAATTACAAAATGTCTCGGAAAACAGAACATTAAAAGAGTAATAACATTATGGACAAGATGGTAAAATAAATTATCTTTCACGTGACAAGAAGAAAAACCCGATGACTTGGAAACCCTGTGGCTTAAATTCAAGGACATCATAAAGACAGCTGCTGCAGAAGTATGTGGTGAAGTCCGACTTGGGAACAAGAAAAAGAGGACACCTTGGTGGACAGAGGAAGTTAAAGAGAAAATAAGAGAGAAGAAAATGGCATGGAAACAATACTTAGGAGCTAAAAACACAGCAGGAAAAACAGAGAAATATAGAAAATGTGTGATACTCAGAACAGAAGCAAAGAACAAGGTGTTAGCAGCAAAACAGAAGTCCTGGGAAGAATTTGGAGAAAAGCTAGAAAAAGATGCGCAAGAAAACCAGACATTGTCTTAAATTTATAAAGGATAAGCAAGGCAAATTGCTTACTGCCCCGAAGGAAGTAATGGAAAGATGGAAAGAATATTTCTCAGAACTCCTTGAAGGTGAGCAAGGTCAAGCATCAGAAATGATAACCAGTAGCACAGAAGAGAAAACCAATGGTGGTGAAGATGACATAAAGATGGAAGAACTGAAGGCAGTGCTGGAGAAAATCACGATGGGCAAAGCAGCAGGGCATGATGGTATAACACCAGAAATGGTTAAGTACATGGGAGTAGCAGGCGACCGACCTATTACTCTTAAGGATTCTATAGGCAGCGTGGTGCAACAAGACCATACCAAAGGATTGGGAGATTGCCATCATAACATCGATTTTCAAAAAAAGGTGACAATCGATAATGTGGAAACCATAGAGACATATCCATTCTCAGTGTCCCTGGTAAAATCTACTCTAGAATCCTAGAGCAGAGACTCGGATGCCTAGCTGAGCTGCAATTGGATGAGGTCCAGTGTGGATTCCGAGCAAACTGAAGTACTCAAGACCTAATCTTCAAACTCAGACAGCTGAGTGAAAAGGCTCTTAAGTATAAAGTGTGGAACAATTCTGTATAGCCACTGAAGTATCGACCCGTGTTACCTTTTAGCGACAGCTACAAAGACACAGAGTACAAGTACCAACCACAGTGCCAGGAGACAAACTAAGCGTCTTCAAGAACGAACAAGGTGGCCTACTTACACTTCCCTCGTCAATACTGCAGAAGTAGTTCTCCGATGACCACACAGGTGCTTCATTGATATCCTTCACATTGATCGTCAACACTTCAGACGGATCACTGCAATACGCAAGGCAGTACATATTTAAGTATATGTTATATGTTTGTGTATGTATGTGTATGTATGTATTATGTATGTGTGTATGTATGTATGTATTGTACATTTAAACATAGATCAAAATATGAATTTAACATACAAGTCAGCAAACACTTTTTATTCTGGATTTAAATCACATAAATTAAACCTAATTTTAAGTGAACTAAAAAGTAAATCGTCACAAGGGAGAATAGTGCGCGAAATGAAATGTGTAAACCATTTATTGTCATCTAGTTTTCTATATAATGTTATATTAAGTGATAAAATACTGTCATTTGCTGTGCGATTGACGTTACAGTTGCTGGAATGTGAAAGTCTTTTACATCTATACTACTCACAGGCATACGCGAAAAAATGCAAAATATGTAACCACCCATACGAAACAGTGTCACATGTATTAAATGGATGTACCAAATTTCAAACCCTACATCAACAAAGGCACGATAGAGTTGTAGAAATTATTTACGAGAAAGTGAAGTCCTCAGACAGTAATAATAGTGACATAACAATAAATAAAGAAATAATAGTTAAACCATCACTTTTCGGCAGCAGTAATATTTCATTTAAATCACATGCTGTAAAACCTGATTTAATAACAATCAATGGACAGAGCAGAAAGCTTTTATAGTAGAACTAGCAACACCATATGACGCCCATTTAGATAAATGTTACCAACATAAATTTGACAAGTATTATCCATTGACTGCAGAAATTAACGAATTAGGGTATCGTACACATGTTATCGTACTGATAATTGGTAGTTTAGGTCATGTGCATGCAAAGTGTGTGAGTGGATTAATGTCGCTAGGGTTGTGGAAATTTGAAGGCAAAGTTTTATGTAAATATTTCAGCATTAGTGCAATTATAGGTTCTTACAGAATATGGAAACTTCGATGTAAAAAAAAACACTCTTTTTAAATTGCTGGAGATGTTTTGCATACTTGTATTAAGTCTAATCTCAGTTGTGCTCTGTTTAATATACCGAACTACTATTGCATTTGATGCTATATTTACTCGTAATATCCTACTACACTACCTGTCAATGTATTTTATGGCAAACAAAGATTATGATAAAACCCCCATGTAAAAACCCCCATGTAAAAACACCCATATTGATCTACCTGAAAGGTATTCCACACAAAGCTTGTAAATTTCAATAATACTCATTTTTGGCAGGTTGTATCATATCATATCATTACATGCCAATGTCTTTTAGAAAGCTTAAAGATTGTTATATATGTGTAACACAAACACTCGATGTAAAAACACCAACATAGAATTACTTGGGACGTCTTCCACACTTTATGTAAATTCTAATGATTCTCCTATATGCCATGTTGTATTTTATTATATCATGTCAGTACATATCAATGTATTTTCTGAAGAATAAAGATTCGTGTGTGTGTGTGGTGTGTGTGTGTGTGCGCGCGTGTGTGTGCGTGCGTGTGTGCGCGTGCGTGCGTGTACGTATGTATGTATGTATTGATGTACTGATGTATGTATTAATATTAATTGCATATTTAATATAATGTATGCATAACATATACATGTACATATTTTGATCTTCAGTGAACAGTATGATTAATTACTCGTTATTGACATCTGGTGTTCCTCGTTTATTTTATGCAACACAATGTATGGATCATTTAATAAAAATTGGATTTGGTAATATAAATGAAAGTGGTCACTATTCTTAGGTTTTTTCGTATCTGTTTCTTGTCAGTTTGCGATCAGTATGGTCGTGTCTTTGTGTGAATTGGTTGTGACATCACACTCTCTATCATCGTGTCTGTGTTTTATGAAGCTGTATTTTTATGTTGGCCATATAAAAAGACATAACACCTTACAGAAAACCACAATAGATGGTAACAAAAAGGTGAACATGCAAGAAAAGACAGCGCTATAAGTGGGCAAATAACATCGAAAGATGGACAGGGAAGAGTCTATCAGAGTGTACCATCAAGACAAGAGATGGACAGGGAAGAGTCTATCAGAGTGTACCATCAAGACAAGAGATGGACAGGGAAGAGTCTATCAGAGTGTACCATCAAGACAAGAGATGGACAGGAAAGAGTCTATCAGAGTGTACCATCAAGACAAGAGATGGACAGGGAAGAGTCTATCAGAGTGTATCATCAAGACAAGATATGGACAGGGAAAAGTCTATCAGAGTGTACCATCAAGACAAGAGATGGACAGGAAAGAGTCTATCAGAGTGTACCATCAAGACAAGAGACAGAAGACGTTGAAGATCCATTGATGCCGATCACCGATATTGAGTTGGCAGCTGATACTACTGTAATTTATGTGATTTGCTTGTGACGTCTGCGATGTGATTTCTCGCTCTTTTTTATGTTTGTGATTTGTGACGTAGTAGATTTAATTTCTTTAATTTAATTTTTTTGCGATATCTTTTTTGTTTGTTTATTGTTGTTGATTTGATGGTTCTATGACGTGTTCACGTCCAGGTGTGTTCGGCAATTACCTGGTTAGATACCCATCCGACCATAAGCAGGTGATTGTGATGACAGGCTCTGTCTCGAAATCGAAGGCATTGTCATAAGCGACTTTAATGACGTTATCTGACAGAGGAGTTTATGAAAAGCATAATTTTACACACACAAGAAATACAAAATAAATTTAAAAGATATATGGGTCATTTGCATATGTTAAATTCACCTCACTCTGTAAGACTTACTTGCTTTATTTCCCACATACTCGCACATCGATTTATATTTTTATGTCACCGTCGTACTTATATACGTCATGCAAACAAAACATCTTTATGTATAACCATAAACGTTTGTGAGTAGAGCGAGAGGTGAAGAGTAGACGATGTCTTTGTATAGGACACACGCTGAAGAAACCAGTTGATAGCATTACAAGGCATTCCTTTTTCTAGAATTCTCATGGTAGTTGAAGTAGAGGAACGCAGAAAACACACGGGGAAGAGAAATACATGAAAGAGATAAAGAAAACATGGAAAGGTCTTGAACGGAAAGTACAGGAAAGGAAACTTGACATTATTTTATTGTTGGCCTGTGATCTGTTGGCAGTTTTCCGATAATGATGATAACAAGCACATACATGCACATGGACAAAAACTAAAGAAAACAAGAACCACCATTATGATAGCTATATAACACTTGGACATTAACCAACTACAACTGAGAAAGATAATCAGCATTTGCAGAATGAAATATCTGAGAAAAGTGACTATTCCTATATAACAAGACCCGCCATGACAGGAAGAGATCCGAGACTCGTTTGGACTACATAGATTAATATTATTGCGACGTGTACTGGAAAAGAACCTACAGTAATCTGACAGCTTATTGTAACCTTATAGCTGCTCTCTGATTTGCTAGCTAAACATGCATTTTACCAACTGTCTATTTCTGCAACGTACTATTTTGTCCCTACCTTCTTTTTTTTTAAACACTAGCCAGCGCTGTGTTTACAATCTTCGTTGACCTGTCAGTCATAACAGGAAACAAAAACGCTTCGGTTTACCTCGTTCCACTCACGCGAGCTTATCTGTCAATCATATAGTACTTGACAGACAGCACGTGGGCGAGAGACACATAACAGAATTCTTTGAAGTTTGCGCAGGAGAAATCCAAAATCCCCAATACCCTTTGATCTGGGAACACGGGTATCCTACAAGGAAGCCCGCTAGTGAACAAAAAGTCTTTTGATGTCGGTCAAAGCTCCAGACAAGTACCCCTGAAAGACCAACATGAAGTCTTTTATCTTGAAACCCCTAGCTACTGCATTTTTGTCTCACGCAGGAGCGCGAAATTGACACCATTAGAGATCTGAGAAATCTAATAAGATATATATACTGCTTTTTTCTTAACCCCGCTATCAGAAGTGAGTCAGAATTTGAATAGGCTAGTGCGCAGTCAGAGAACCATTTTTCTTGTTGGAAGTGTTTATAAGTGATTCGTGGAGATTTTCATTCTGAATTTTCTGGTAAGAGGAAAATAGTGCAGCGGTCTTTTACTTTTCTGGTTCGCTATCCATTTCATTTATAAGCGTACTCGCCGATGATATTGGATGACAATAAATATAAATACTGGACTTACAAAATCCAGATTACCATTTTTACCAGCCCACAGGGGTGTGTACATGTAACATTATTATTGTTCCCCGACTCCTGACAGTCGTATTCAAGTGGATTAAATATACATATCTTTATACAATGTGCATAATCGGCGCTCTGACACATAGTTGGCCAATAGAAGAACCATCATCATCATTTTTTAACATTTATTTTGCAATCACATGTATCCCAATACTGGAAATATTCCCCTCTCTAAGGGGTAAACCTCACATTTCCAACTATTTATAGGAAAACCTATATCCAGATAGAAGCTACATATTCAGCGTTCACCTCACCAGTTTTTTTGGGTGATGAACTGGGGCCAATTTGGATTGTCGACAACTGGGGGTGACAGTGTAATTATAGTGAAATAGGAATTATGTACATGGAATAATTATGTTACCAAGGGATACCACAGACCTACTATAGGAGCCAATTAGGTAAGAGTGTGAGAAGTGGCCACTGTGCGATAGAGTGTGTGATGATTTACTTGTTTTGCTGGGAATTATCCATAAATCTGATTGTCTACATTTTGTTTACTTTACTTGGTCTTATAGTGTACCAATATTGTTTTATTCTGTAACCTAGGGCTAACCTTCAACCTTTGGGTTAATAAATTTGGGCTTTTCTCTCCATATGGATGAAGGCGCACCTCTCTTCTTTATTTTCTAAGTATGTTAATGATTTCTTGATATCTTTTAGATAATTGGTGTTGTCAAGTTTAGTGATAATAAACTACGAAGAAACTTAACTTTGTGTGTTGGTTAGACCAATACCCATTTATCCTTAGTTTTTCACGTTTGTGTGTCATTGTTGTCACATATTGTTGTGTGTGTGTAGAGTAACCTGTTCTTTCAATAGACAGGGAGGCAAAGACTGTCTTTTAATAAAGCATAGTTGTACGGATAGGCTGGATGAGAGTACCCTACTCACTCCAGAGACATATCTTTCCCTCAACCTACCACCTGTGAAATTTATTTCTATACATTCTCGTGTATCAGTCAACCTTTCCTCTTTACTTAGACTGGGCCCAAAAACCAATTAACCTACCGTACGACAATTATGGGAGAATAATTTGGATTGGATTTATTGTGAAGGATTTTTTTTCAACTAACAGAACGAGCGTTTAATCTCAGAATGAAGTGCCATGCCAGTTCTGGAAGGTGGTTATGCCTGTACATAATTCATGTTAGGATGTCGAGTATCTTCTCTTTTCTTTATCCTTCACTTCGTTTTTTTCTTAATGTCTTTTCTGTTGCCACAGTATTTTCCAGTTTCCCCTTCCTCATAACTTTCTAAAATGAGAAATAGGCATATCTTGCTGACTGTTTGTTGTCAGGGCATCCTCATTACTCTTGTTTTAACTGTTCAAGATGTTCTTAACATTCTTCTCCAATACCACCTCTCCGTGATCACCAGGGATTCTCTTACTTGTTAATCGATTGTCCACTACTCGCTTCCGTATCAATGAATTTAGTCTTTGTAACACAGAAAACATCTCTTTCGTAATTCCACTGTCGCAGACTTGGTGCATGAAATACTTTTTATTGCATGCAACGGCGTCTTCGCTTAGGTTGTTCTACTGAGATCATCTTCCAGATATCACAGTGCAAACGAGAACCCTTTCCGGTCGTGTGTCTGACTGGGTAAGACAATCGATTTTTCCCGTTCCTGTCGAATGTCTTACCCAGTTAGACACAAGACGAAACAGCTGGTTTTACGGACGTTCGTCTTTCCCAGTTAGCCGAGGCATTGTTGTTAGGGAAAAGAACTGGTGTAAGGGGCGTAAATCTGAGTATATTAGTAGTCAAGATAGATTCTGAGTTGGAGCACTTGTTTGCTCGTTGGCTATTGAATTGTTTTGAAAGTATCTCGTGGTAGTTTCGAGATATAGATTACAGAAGGCGTGGAAAAACGCTGATCATCTCAAGTGTGAGATACATTTATTCTGTAATGTTTTGAGCGGAGTGAGAATAGCTCGCGGCTAGCCCGCAGATGATTGATTGACTGAGTTGTGTTGACCGTGAGGAAGTCTCGTGACTGCTTTTGAGCGGAACGAGTGTGTTATTTTTGGAGAGAGTGTTCTGGGTTTTTGACCGGGTAGGTCAGGCCTGTGTTTTTGGGAAGTGTGAAATGCCTGTACAGTGCTGAAGTTAAAATGTCGACGGATTTTTCGCTGTGGGTACAGCGTAGTATAAAACTGCAGTTTGAATTATTGTGAAAATGTTTATGAGGCCAAGATTTTGTGTAGGCCATTTTGATAACTGCAGTGTGCAGTCCTTAAAGGCCATTATTTCCTGTGAAAGGACAGTAGTTGAAGATTTTGTGTAGGCCATTTTGACAACTGCAGTGTGCAGTCTTTAAAGGCCATTATTTCCTGTGAGAGGACAGTAGTTGAAGATTTTGTGTAGGTCATTTTGATAACTGCAGTGTGCTGTCTTTAAAGGCCATTATTTCCTGTGAGAGAATAGTAGCTGAAGATTTTGTGTAGGCCAGTTTGATAACTGCAGTGTGCAGTCCTTAAAGGCCATTATTTCCTGTGAGAGGATAGTAGCTGAAGATTTTGTGTAGGCCATTTTGATAACTGCAGTGTGCAGTCCTTAAAGGCCATTATTTCCTGCATGAGGATAGTTGTTGATGATTTATATAAAGGCCATGATCTCCTGTGAGAGGATCGTTATTGATGATACCTTAAAGCGCTGATGAATATATATATATATATATATATATATATATATATATAGGCCATTATTTCCTGTGAGAGGATAGTTGTTGATGAATTATATAAAGGCCATGATCTCATGTGAGAGGATTGTTATTGATGATACTTTAAAGCGCTGATGAATATATATATATATAGGCCATTATTTCCTGTGAGAAGATAGTTGCTGATGAATTATATAAAGGCCATTATCTCCTGTGAGAGGATGGTTATTGATGATACTTTGTAGCGCTGATGAATTATATAAAGGCCATTGTTTCCTGTGAGAGGATAGTTGTTGAGGAAGAGATAGCGCTGAATTATTGATGATACTTTATAGCGCTGATCTCATAGTAACTGTCGAGGGCACAGTCCTTATGTGTTAAGATATATTTCGTGTTATGCTGTGAACTGTATCCTGACTATGTGCATTTTATATCAATGTATTGATATCAGAATAAAACTGTTATTAAAACGTCACCAGCAGCTTCACTCCATCAGTGACTATTATTTACGTACCTGTGTTGTGAGTGTCGGTTCCAACACGCACTCACTATCACCTATTGCAAAGCGTACAAGTTTGGCCACCTTTAGCGTCGTGGGGTGGCAACAGTGGTGTGCTAGTTTTATAGGATCTGACACCCGCGAAATTCGCGTGATATTAATTCACAAGTGTTAGCTTGTAGCCTGAGTGGCGTTAGTATAGAAGAGACAGACATCACATTTGAGACCTGTATTAGGGGTCCCAAGGAAAACTATTCAGTATCAGTTAAACTGGGAACTGTTAACTCAAGTGACATTCGCAGTTAAAGAAATTTATTACTCAAGATTATGAGATGTCATGATATACAGGGGCGTCTGTATACCAGTGCAAGTAAACGTCAGGCAGTATGAACGAGCGGTGTACCTCCTTTCAACGAAATTGACAGACGGTGACCCATTTCCTGTTTTCCTGTGCGGTGTGCTAGCACGTAGCGTGCTGAATCGAGGACCTGAGCGGAATCAAGGTGTCAAGTTCCAATGCCTTTCTGTGGTCGATTGTTTTACCATTGAACTTTGTGATATCCAGGGTGTTTGCGGAAAGGAACGGGATTGTTTTCATTCAAGATAAGTGGTTTTCGTTGTTGTGTGAACTGTGTCGCCTTTACTATGTCAGCGAGCCTTCCTATGCTTATTCTGTTGACAACTGTTGTTGTTGTTGTTATCTAGGTATATACTGACAACTTTATTAGGATTTAATGCATAGGTATTGATGGTTGTATGATATATGATGACTTCCCTCATATGTCGGCGTCTGTGGCCTAATGGATATGAACGCAGTTTCATAATCCAGATATACCAGGTTCGAAACCTGCTGCAGGCGGTTTGGTGGCAGATCGCTTTGTGTGGATTTTTAACAATGGTATAATCGCCGTACCGTTCAGAAAGCAATGGCAAACTACTGAACGTAAAAATTGCCTAGAAAAATCACAAACAGCCAATAAAAGCTGGGGTTGATTGCCACGTCATGTAAAGGATAAGCAACTAACTTTCCCTCATATGAATATGATGTTATAAAGGTTCTTTGAAGAGGAATTGGGGATACAAAATTAATAAATAATTGCAATTTCTGGTATAGATACTTAACTGTGTGAAATAGAAGGGTAATTGTCAGAACTTCTTGGGATATAAACTTGCGATATTAATAATTATACTGGTATAGATATATAGTTGACTGAGTGATTGAATCACCATGGATCATGAGATGGATCCTGCAGATATAAGGCCTATGTTGGAGTGTGCATTGGTAGTAGGTAGAGATAATAAGGGATTGAGAGGCCCACGACTCGGAGCATTGGTGATGGACGATTTTTTTGTTAATGTATCGGCATCCCTAGAGTTATTTGCTGAACATAACTTTAAGTTTGTTTGTAATTTAGTAATGGCTAAGGATTTAGTTAATTTGCTACGGCACCTTCGTGTATTTTTGCAACAGTATATCGAGCTTAAACACGGACATATAGTGCAAAGTATATTTAAGATAATCCATAGCGGTATTCCTGATGAGCAGAAAATGGAATTAGGAAGTGAGAAACAAATAAAAGTCAACAAACAGAGTGCCCTACGGGAAAGGGACAATTGTTTAAAAGGTACTGCTGAAGTGAGTAAACTACACGAAACAGTCTCTAAACTTACAAATGAGTTAGATAAGTCAAACACGGAACTTACTAAAGTACATGCGGCGTTAGATGCAGCATTGAACAAGAACAAAGAGTTGGAAATTCGGGTGAAAGACAAAGATGACGAAGTTGGTAATCTCAGACAAGAACTTCAAGAGAAGGAGGAGATGTATGACAAATTAAAGATTGAAAGCAATATTCGTGAAGAGACTTACATAAATATGCTTCATGAGGTGTTGGATGGTAATAATATTCTCAGTTGCCGACTGAAAGAAAATAAAGAGATACATGGAAAATTAAAAGTTCAGGATAAGAAATGTGGAAGATTATGTAATGAAACATGTCAAACTAGAGCAAATAAAGAAAAGGATGAGAAAGACAAATTAGAAGAGTTAACGACTGAGAGAGAGGAGATGATTAAGATTGAGAGATTGTTAACAGAGGAGAGAAGTAAAGTTTTGACATTTGACAAATTAAATAGGAAATTAAGTGAAGAAATTTCACAAAAAAATGTTGAAATTGCGGAAAGTACAAAAAGAGTAGAGGGTCTACTCGATGTTATTTTGAACAACAAGATATGGTCTTCTGTCAATGTTGAAAATGCTAGACAGAAAATTGTTTGCCAACAAGTTGGAAAAGCAAAGATCCAGCATCATACAATCTTTGCTAATAAAAAAGTTAAATGTGATAGACAAATATCTTTTCGGGGAGAGATGTTTCTAAGGTTAGAAAGTACCAAGGGAATTCATATGATAATAATTTTCCTTCTCAGAGAGATAAGAGACAAGTTAATGTATCTCAACATTTTAATTTTGAGAATTTTGAAAATAATGGTACAGACAAATACAAGAAAGGTTTTCAATCATGCAATAATTTTTCTGACAGATTTTTTGTTCGGAGTAGAAACGTTAATCATAACAAGTCTGACTGGGATTATAGACATAATAATAGTCTCAAAGAAAGAGGAAATGATGATACATATTTTGATCAAACAAATAATAAGTGCAATTATGCTAATTTTGCTCGACATGAGCCTACAATCATTGTTATTAAGCAAAGTAGCAATAATAATGATGTCACAAATACTACTGCTTGTTATATTTCTGATTTTGAAAGAGCATCACGTTGTTGTGAACATAAAGGAAGAGTCGATGACATCGTGAAGTGACCAGATTTCTACACAAACCACATTGCGAGGTAATTGTTTGTTTAACCTCTCCGTTGTTCTGAGTAAATTTTACCATTCATTAAAATGAAAATTTTCGTTTGTATTTCTTGAACAGAAGCGATTTCTCGATAAGGTTCAACGCTCCTGTTTACGGTAGTGGCAAGAATGTAGGTCAACATTGTACCCGAGTGTTTGTTCAAGCAGAACATATCAGCGTGCTAACTATGCATTGGACGTGTTACCCCTAGTGTTTATGAGATGTCGGCAAGACCTATGGAGATTTTTTGCGTTTGATTTTTTGTTTGTTTGTTTGTTAGGACAGTCGATGTTATTGTATTCTATTGTATAGATCATTATAGGTTGTTATATTATGATTATCATTTTATGCATCATTTGATGTCAATAGTTTTTCTTGATATGTATGACTATTTTAATTATGCATTAGTTCATTTCGATGCTATTTCTATACTATTATGTTTTGGATAATATGTAGTGTGTTAGATGGTAGTGACGTGTCGTTTACTATTGATGAATGCAATGAACGGGTTTATATTTAACCTTACTGGTTACAAACCTATGCCTATTTACACCATATAATCATTGACTTTTATACTCTGGTGAAGAACTTGCAGTTTTTTATTTTTTGTTTTACAGCTGTGATGGTTAGGTTAATTTTGTATATGATGAGTTTGCCAGCCCTATGCGCATACTCATTATTTGTAATGTTACAATAGTTACTTTTAGTATATCAGGTGGAGATAGATATAAATTTATAACTAAATAACACTGTAGCTAAGCTGAACGTGATTGTCAGCCGGGAATATTTAAAAGTTTAAATTGAACTGTGTAGAGAAAATTAACAGCGTTTGCTGATATTGTTATTTGATTGAGGAATATAGAAATCTAATTTAAGCACTTACTTAACATACATTACGTTGTTTTCATATATTTGCAAACTTGTATGTTGGTAATAGTGTGTTTTTCTATGTGTTTCTCTGTGACGTATTTTTTGAAAAACTTACACGTGTTGTTTAGTGTTTGCTTAGATACAGGAATTGTTATATGTCTCTCATTTTGCTAAAGCTAGTTTCTTTGTTAATTTGTTAATTATAGATTTGAATTAATTAAATTAAAATACTATTTTTATGTAACTTAGCGTTACGAAATATTTTTGTATTGTATTTTTTGGAAAATATTTTTTTTTCCGGACATTGTAATTTTTCGGTTTTTGTGTGTGCCTAGCGCTTGACTATGCGCTATGTTTGATATGTAGAGTAATTTTAGTTCTTTAAAGAAAGTTTTTTTTGGTTGGTTTTTTGGATGTTATGTTGTATTAGCGCTTGATTGTGCGTTGGTCGAACTTAGATATATAATTATGCTATTACTTGTTTGTGTGGTGTCGATAATTTATTGTTAGTTATGTATAACTTTTATTAACTAGGTTAAATTACTGATTAAGTTTTGTTTGGCTATAAGCTATTTTTTGTGGTATTAGTATAGGTATACTTTGTTATTTTGTTTTGTCGTTTTTGATCATGTTTGTATGTATTCTAAAATACTTTGATCTAAATAGTTATTGGTATATATTTTACCAACTTTCTCTATATTCATACCTTTTGCTTTCCATATGTTTTTGTTGATTATTTTTCATTTCATTCCTTCTTTTCTGTTGTCTTTTCAGTATGGTTTCATATTTTGTTTACATTCCGTGCTTTGTGTGCGTTTCGCATCCTTCTTATATACTTCTTCTTTCGCTTCTTATATTTTCATTCTTTGTATTGTCAGTTAATGGGATAACTTAATATAGTGTAACTACTTGTGATATTTGTAGTTATTTTACATATAAGAAATTGTTTGAATGTGATATTATTGTTTTTTCTCATATTCGGATTTTATACTTACCTTTATTACGGATCATTTTTCTTTTGCTTGATATTGTCTTTGGGCGTAAATCTGAGTATATTAGTAGTCAAGATAGATTCTGAGTTGGAGCACTTGTTTGCTTATTGGCTATTGAATTGTTTTGATAGTATCTCGTGGTAGTTTCGAGATATAGATTACAGAAGGCGTGGAAAAACGCTGATCATCTCAAGTGTGAGATATATTTATTCTGTAATGTTTTGAGCGGAGTGAGAATAGCTCGCGGCTAGCCCGCAGATGATTGATTGACTGAGTTGTGTTGACCGTGAGAAAGTCTCGTGACTGCTTTTGAGCGGAACGAGTGTGTTATTTTTGGAGAGAGTGTTCTGGGTTTTTGACCGGGTAGGTCAGGCCTGTGTTTTTGGGAAGTGTGAAATGCCTGTACAGTGCTGAAGTTAAAATGTCGACGGATTTTTCGCTGTGGGTACAGCGTAGTATAAAACTGCAGTTTGAATTACTGTGAAAATGTTTATGAGGCCAAGATTTTGTGTAGGCCATTTTGATAACTGCAGTGTGCAGTCCTTAAAGGCCATTATTTCCTGTGAGAGGACAGTAGTTGAAGATTTTGTGTAGGCCATTTTGATAACTGCAGTGTGCAGTCTTTAAAGGCCATTATTTCCTGTGAGAGGATAGTAGTTGAAGATTTTGTGTAGGCCATTTTGATAACTGCAGTGTGCAGTCCTTAAAGGCCATTATTTCCTGTGAGAGGATAGTAGCTGAAGATTTTGTGTAGGCCATTTTGATAACTGCAGTGTGCAGTCCTTAAAGGCCATTATTTCCTGCGTGAGGATAGTTGTTGATGATTTATATAAAGGCCATGATCTCCTGTGAGAGGATCGTTATTGATGATACTTTAAAGCGCTGATGAATATATATATAGGCCATTATTTTCTGTGAGAGGATAGTTGTTGATGAATTATATAAAGGCCATGATCTCATGTGAGAGGATGGTTATTGATGATACTTTGTAGCGCTGATGAATTATATAAAGGCCATTGTTTCCTGTGAGAGGATAGTTGTTGAGGAAGAGATAGCGCTGAATTATTGATGATACTTTATAGCGCTGATCTCATAGTAACTGCCGAGTGCGCAGTCCTTATGTGTTAAGATATATTTCGTGTTATGCTGTGAACTGTATCCTGACTATGTGCATTTTATATCAATGGGTTGTGACGTGAATAAACCAGTATTACATGTCACCAGTCGTTTACAACCATCCATGACTCTTGTGTACGTACCTGTGGTGTAAACGACTAAACCAACACACGCACTCAATATTCTAGACGTGACTGTAGTAACACATATTTATTACTAGCCTGTGTGGCGCAGCTGGATCACCATGACAGTATCATTTGGTGGTTTCCAGTAATTATAGGACCGGATACTCATGCCATATTCGCAAATAAAGGAATTAAGAAGTCACCCACGTCTTTGACAGATTATTAGGATCTATATGACAGCGACGTGGGGTGCAACAATTGTACCATTATTTTATGGCACAAATTTGTGCTGTGAAACAGGGAAATCAACTATTTGTGGTAAATAGTAAAGTAGAACGTAGGGGGGAAACAATGGCATCAACAAGCAAACGTGCTAGGCAAATGACTGTCTCCGAAGTAGTGACTTTTCTAGAGGAGACTGGAAATAGTGGTAGTGAAAGTGATGAGATAAATTTAGATGACAGTGATTTTATATTAGGCAATTGTAACAGCTGATTCCAGTACCAATGATGAAGATGGCAGTAGCGATGACAGCGATCGTAATGAAGATGGTGAAAGTGAGGAAGTACCAGCACAATGGGTGAAGTTATATCAATCAGACTCTTGTTGTATAAATCATTTACAATTTTCAGTACACAATGCAGGTGTAAAGCTTTTATTACACATAAGGGAGGGAAACCGCGGGCGGTTAGTGTGATTCGCTTGCATGGCTAGGCGGGGTTGTCGCACGGAAGGTCCGGTGTTCAAATCCTGGGTAAGCCACTCATGTCTGTTGTTTTTCTGTTGTCTGGTGTTCTACTTCTTTGTTTCCTGCGAGTGCCTGATAACATACCTTTATATTTGTTTCATATTAATTTAGGTGTAAAGCTTCTTGATTGTGATATTACTGACAATATTTGTGGTTTCTTTCAATTGTTAGAAAAAGGCATCCACACAACAGGAACTGTAATGCGAAATCGCCGAGGTTTGCCACTAGAAATGAAGAATTTCGAAAGGTGAAGTGATTTCCTGGATGATGCCAAATAAAGAGATGGTTTTAGCTTGGAGGGACAAGAGAATTGTCTGCATGCTAAGTACTTACTATGATTCAACTACACAAATGCTGCAGAGAAAAGCTAAACATGGAATCATTGAAGACATTACAAAACCAACAGCAGTGATATAATACACAAGACACATGGGTGCTGTAGATTGCTTTGATCATCACTGCAGAAGTTATTCATTTACACGCAAGTCTGTGAAGTGGTGGCGGAAAACATTCTTCTGATTATTGGAAGTAGCTGTAGTGAACAGCTATATTTTGTACAAAGAAACATATCCAGAGAAAACAATGGATCACATAAAGTATCGCAAAAATCTTGTTTTACAACTTGTACAAGAGCAGCGGGCTTCTCAGCCTTCTCGTCGCCGGGGTCGTCTGTCAACACTAGATGTGGAAGAACGCCTTGATAAGCGTCCACACTTTATTGATGCTTTTCCTGGCAAGAAAACAAAGGACTGTGCTGTGTGCAGTGACAGAAAAACTCCAGGTGAGAGGCGTTAGACAGTCCACTACTGTGAAACATGTTCACGTAAACCTGGTTTACATCCTGGGAAATGTTTCAAAATGTACCACACTGTGACAAAATATCGTTAGAAACATAGACTCTTGTTTTCTTATTTCAGGTCCCTGACACTATTTCAAATAAATAAAAAATGATACAACATTTATTACTTATGTAAGTTCTTTCTGGTATGTAGAATATTAGCAGGTGAAGTTTTGGGGTATTTTTTGCCAAAAAAATATTTCAACCTGGTAACAGTGGCATGCATATTTTATTCGGTCGGAAAAGGCTTTAGAAGGGTTTTCAGATATTTGAAGGAAAAGCAGCTATTTCACCCTCCGAGAGTTTTCAGACATTTGAAAGAAACGCAACAATTCAGTCTTTCTACGCTCAATGTATCGAAAACCAATAGTCAGCCTCATCTGTAGCAAAGAACAAAATGTAGACAACCTAAGTAAACAAAAAAAGCAGACACAATATGTCAAAGTGGGAAAAGCTAAGTGGGCGAGAAAAGCTAGAAACATTAGGTAGACTAATTAAAAAGACAGAATAGGTAGATTAATTAAACAGAACAATTAAATAGACACACCCAGTTGGCAAAATAGGTAGACAGATTAAGCAGGCAAACTAATTGCGCCAACTAAGTAGACATATTACGTAGACAAATTAAGCAGACAATGTAGACACACTAAGTAGACCAACTAAGTAGACAAACTAAGTAAAAAAATTAAGTGGAGTCTTAGAAAAACTAAGTAGGCAACTAATACACAAATTAAGTAGACACACGAAGTAGACAAACTAAGCGGACGAATAAAGTAGACACATTAAGTAGACAGTTCCTCTAAAGCCAGTCCCAAGTCCATGCTGAGAAAGTAGGAGGGATTCTGACTGGACTTGAGTGCTTCATGCGTCTACGGAAGTAGGGGGTAAAACCGTGAACAAGGCGGACGGCATACATGGACGTAATAAGGAGGCAGTCCCTTCACATTGCAAAGCACAACAGGCCATTCACCTATTTGTAATTAAGATCGATTATAAAAATAAGGTAACTTCTACACCCCAAGGTAAAAGAGCAACGACAAAGTAGACAAATGAAGTAGACACACTAAATAGATGAACTAAGTAGGCAAACTAAGTAGACAAATGAAGTAGACACACTAAATAGATGAACAAAGTATGCAAAATAAGTAGACAAATGAAGAAGACACACTAAATAGATGAACTAAGTAGGCAAACTATGTGGAGAAATGAAGTAGACACACTAAATAGAAGAACTAAGTAGACAAACTAAGTAAACAAATGAAGTAGACACAATAAATAGATGAACTAAGTAGGCAAACTAAGTAGGCAAATGAAGTAGACATACCAAGTAGGGAAAATAGACAAACTAAGTGGAAAAACATTCCCTAGACACACTAAACAGATCAACACCAAGCAGACAAGTTAAGTAGGCACATTCAATTGGCAGACATAAAGAAGACCAATACTAAGCAAAGAAACTAAGTAGACAAACTAAGTAGAAAAATTAATAGACAGACACTAAGTAGACAAACAACGAAGATTTATACAGTCTGTTATACATTCATGCTCCTCCAGGTATAGCTTATTTAGACAACTGTACCACCCATTCTGCTACTTACTAGGCATGTCAAAGATAAATTTGTTCTGGTTTGACGAGTTTTGGAGCGTACAAATCGGGTCCTGATTAACATAGACATCAGGATCGTATAACGTTAGATCTATGATGGTATCACCCTTTTTGGCTGTCTCATCAAAGGTAACAGTTTGTGGTAGATTTGTAAATTGTGGAACAGCATTTCTATCTGTGAAAATAAAATGATATAAGACGTGAAGCGAACACACAGTTAGAGGGGCTATAGGAGACATGAAGACCTTTCCACAACATTAAAGAGACGAGTTTGATAGAATACATCAAGAATTGGTTACCAAAGATGTTCATGTGAAGACCTTTGATCAACATTAAAGAGACGAGTTTGATAGAATACACCAAGAATTGGTTACCAAAGATGTTCATGTGAAGACCTTTCCACAACATTGAAGAGACGAGTTTGATAGAATACATCAAGAATTGGTTACCAAAGATGTTCATGTGAAGACCTTTCCACAACATTGAAGAGACGAGTTTGATAGAATACATCAAGAATTGGTTACCAAAGATGTTCATGTGAAGACCTTTCCACAACATTAAAGAGACGAGTTTGATAGAATACATCAAGAATTGGTTACCAAAGGAGGTGATGTGAAGACCTTTCCACAACATTAAAGAGACGAGTTTGATAGAATACACCAAGAATTGGTTACCAAAGATGTTCATGTGAAGACCTTTCCACAACATTAAAGAGACGAGTTTGATAGAATACATCAAGAATTGGTTACCAAAGATGTTCATGTGAAGACCTTTCCACAACATTAAAGAGACGAGTTTGATAGAATACACCAAGAATTGGTTACCAAAGATGTTAATGTGAAGACCTTTCCACAACATTAAAGAGACGAGTTTGATAGAATACATCAAGAATTGGTTACCAAAGATGTTCATGTGAAGACCTTTCCACAACATTAAAGAGACGAGTTTGATAGAATACATCAAGAATTGGTTACCAAAGATGTTCATGTGAAGACCTTTCCACAACATTAAAGAGACGAGTTTGATAGAATACATCAAGAATTGGTTACCAAAGATGTTCATGTGAAGACCTTTCCACAACATTGAAGAGACGAGTTTGATAGAATACATCAAGAATTGGTTACCAAAGATGTTCATGTGAAGACCTTTCCACAACATTGAAGAGACGAGTTTGATAGAATACATCAAGAATTGGTTACCAAAGATGTTCATGTGAAGACCCTTCCACAACATTGAAGAGACGAGTTTGATAGAATACATCAAGAATTGGTTACCAAAGCTGTTCATGTGAAGCCCTTTCCACAACATTGAAGACATTGAAGAGACGAGTTTGATAGAATACATCAAGAATTGGTTACCAAAGATGTTCATGTGAAGACCTTTCCACAACATTGAAGAGACGAGTTTGATAGAATACATCAAGAATTGGTTACCAAAGATGTTCATGTGAAGACCTTTCCACAACATTGAAGAGACGAGTTTGATAGAATACATCAAGAATTGGTTACCAAAGATGTTCATGTGAAGACCTTTCCACAACATTGAAGAGACGAGTTTGATAGAATACACCAAGAATTGGTTACCAAAGATGTTCATGTGAAGACCTTTCCACAACATTGAAGAGACGAGTTTGATAGAATACACCAAGAATTGGTTACCAAAGATGTTCATGTGAAGACCTTTCCACAACATTGAAGAGACGAGTTTGATAGAATACACCAAGACCAAAGATTGGTTTCCCACCAAAAGATGTTCATGTGAAGACCTTTCCACAACATTGAAGAGACGAGTTTGATAGAATACACCAAGAATTGGTTACCAAAGATGTTCATGTGAAGACCTTTCCACAACATTGAAGAGACGAGTTTGATAGAATACACCAAGAATTGGTTACCAAAGATGTTCATGTGAAGACCTTTCCACAACATTGAAGAGACGAGTTTGATAGAATACACCAAGAATTGGTTACCAAAGATGTTCATGTGAAGACCTTTCCACAACATTGAAGAGACGAGTTTGATAGAATACATCAAGAATTGGTTACCAAAGATGTTCATGTGAAGACCTTTCCACAACATTGAAGAGACGAGTTTGATAGAATACACCAAGAATTGGTTACCAAAGATGTTCATGTGAAGACCTTTCCACAACATTGAAGAGACGAGTTTGATAGAATACATCAAGAATTGGTTACCAAAGATGTTCATGTGAAGACCTTTCCACAACATTAAAGAGACGAGTTTGATAGAATACATCAAGAATTGGTTACCAAAGATGTTCATGTGAAGACCTTTCCACAACATTGAAGAGACGAGTTTGATAGAATACATCAAGAATTGGTTACCAAAGATGTTCATGTTTCCACAACATTGAAGAGACGAGTTTGATAGAATACATCAAGAATTGGTTACCAAAGATGTTCATGTGAAGACCTTTCCACAACATTGAAGAGACGAGTTTGATAGAATTCAAGAATTGGTTACCAAAGATGTTCATATGAAGACCTTTCCACAACATTGAAGAGACGAGTTTGATAGAATACATCAAGAATTGGTTACCAAAGATGTTCATGTGAAGACCTTTCCACAACATTAAAGAGACGAGTTTGATAGAATACATCAAGAATTGGTTACCAAAGATGTTCATGTGAAGACCTTTCCACAACATTAAAGAGACGAGTTTGATAGAATACATCAAGAATTGGTTACCAAAGATGTTCATGTGAAGACCTTTCCACAACATTGAAGAGACGAGTTTGATAGAATACATCAAGAATTGGTTACCAAAGATGTTCATGTGAAGACCTTTCCACAACATTGAAGAGACGAGTTTGATAGAATACATCAAGAATTGGTTACCAAAGATGTTCATGTGAAGACCTTTCCACAACATTGAAGAGACGAGTTTGATAGAATACATCAAGAATTGGTTACCAAAGATGTTCATGTGAAGACCTTTCCACAACATTGAAGAGACGAGTTTGATAGAATACACCAAGAATTGGTTACCAAAGATGTGATAGAATACACCAAGAATTGGTTACCAAAGATGTTCATGTGAAGACCTTTCCACAACATTGAAGAGACGAGTTTGATAGAATACATCAAGAATTGGTTACCAAAGATGTTCATGTGAAGACCTTTCCACAACATTGAAGAGACGAGTTTGATAGAATACATCAAGAATTGGTTACCAAAGATGTTCATGTGAAGACCTTTCCACAACATTGAAGAGACGAGGTTTGATAGAATACATCAAGAATTGGTTACCAAAGATGTTCATGTGAAGACCTTTCCACAACATTGAAGAGACGAGTTTGATAGAATACATCAAGAATTGGTTACCAAAGATGTTCATGTGAAGACCTTTCCACAACATAGAAGAGACATTTGATAGACACTTTTACCACAACATTGAAGAGACGAGTTTGATAGAATACAAGAATCCAAGAATTGGTTACCAAAGATGTTAATGTGAAGACCTTTCCACAACATTGAAGAGACGAGTTTGATAGAATACATCAAGAATTGGTTACCAAAGATGTTCATGAAGACCTTTCCACAACATTGAAGACCTTTTACCACAAAGACCTTTCATTGAAGAGACGAGTTTGATAGAATACATCAAGAATTGGTTACCAAAGATGTTCATGTGAAGACCTTTCCACAACATTGAAGAGACGAGTTTGATAGAATACATCAAGAATTGGTTACCAAAGATGTTCATGTGAAGACCTTTCCACAACATTGAAGAGACGAGTTTGATAGAATACATCAAGAATTGGTTACCAAAGATGTTCATGTGAAGACCTTTCCACAACATTGAAGAGACGAGTTTGATAGAATACATCAAGAATTGGTTACCAAAGATGTTCATGTGAAGACCTTTCCACAACATTGAAGAGACGAGTTTGATAGAATACATCAAGAATTGGTTACCAAAGATGTTCATGTGAAGACCTTTCCACAACATTGAAGAGACGAGTTTGATAGAATACATCAAGAATTGGTTACCAAAGATGTTCATGTGAAGACCTTTCCACAACATTGAAGAGACGAGTTTGATAGAATACATCAAGAATTGGTTACCAAAGATGTTCATGTGAAGACCTTTCCACAACATTGAAGAGACGAGTTTGATAGAATACATCAAGAATTGGTTACCAAAGATGTTCATGTGAAGACCTTTCCACAACATTGAAGAGACGAGTTTGATAGAATACACCAAGAATTGGTTACCAAAGATGAATCAAGAATGTGATGTTCATGTGAAGACCTTTCCACAACATTGAAGAGACGAGTTTGATAGAATACATCAAGAATTGGTTACCAAAGATGTTAATGTGAAGACCTTTCCACAACATTGAAGAGACGAGTTTGATAGAATACATCAAGAATTGGTTACCAAAGATGTTCATGTGAAGACCTTTCCACAACATTGAAGAGACGAGTTTGATAGAATACATCAAGAATTGGTTACCAAAGATGTTCATGTGAAGACCTTTCCACAACATTGAAGAGACGAGTTTGATAGAATACATCAAGAATTGGTTACCAAAGATGTTCATGTGAAGACCTTTCCACAACATTGAAGAGACGAGTTTGATAGAATACATCAAGAATTGGTTACCAAAGATGTTCATGTGAAGACCTTTCCACAACATTGAAGAGACGAGTTTGATAGAATACATCAAGAATTGGTTACCAAAGATGTTCATGTGAAGACCTTTCCACAACATTGAAGAGACGAGTTTGATAGAATACATCAAGAATTGGTTACCAAAGATTTGCATAGGAAGACCGTTCCACAACATTGAAGAGACGAGTTTGATAGAATACATCAACCAAAGATGTTCATGTGAAGACCTTTCCACAACATTGAAGAGACGAGTTTGATAGAATACATCAAGAATTGGTTACCAAAGATGTTCATGTGAAGACCTTTCCACAACATTGAAGAGACGAGTTTGATAGAATACATCAAGAATTGGTTACCAAAGATGTTCATGTGAAGACCTTTCCACAACATTGAAGAGACGAGTTTGATAGAATACATCAAGAATTGGTTACCAAAGATGTTCATGTGAAGACCTTTCCACAACATTGAAGAGACGAGTTTGATAGAATACATCAAGAATTGGTTACCAAAGATGTTCATGTGAAGACCTTTCCACAACATTGAAGAGACGAGTTTGATAGAATACATCAAGAATTGGTTACCAAAGATGTTCATGTGAAGACCTTTCCACAACATTGAAGAGACGAGTTTGATAGAATACATCAAGAATTGGTTACCAAAGATGTTCATGTGAAGACCTTTCCACAACATTGAAGAGACGAGTTTGATAGAATACATCAAGAATGATGTTCATGTGAAGACCTTTCCACAACACTGAAGAGACGAGTTTGATAGAATTCATCAAGAATTGGTTACCAAATATGTTCATGTGAAGACCTTTCCACAACATTGAAGAGACGAGTTTGATAGAATACATCAAGAATTGGTTACCAAAGATGTTCATGTGAAGACCTTTCCACAACATTGAAGAGACGAGTTTGATAGAATACATCAAGAATTGGTTACCAAATATGTTCATGTGAAGACCTTTCCACAACATTAAAGAGACGAGTTTGATAGAATACATCAAGAATTGGTTACCAAGGATGTTCATGTGAAGACCTTTCCACAACAACAAAGGGATAGAAGTTGATACAATTATTGTTGATCAGAATCGACGTCATTGCACTCCGGGCAAACCCATAGGTCAAAGGTTATGAATGCTAATTGCTCATGTTGTGCACTGGTTGCATACACACTAGATGCATCCTCTCATACGTCCATCCCTGCTGGTTGTACGTTTGATGCTCAATTTGCAGCAATCTTAGCCTTGATAATTCATCGACTGTAGTTTCAGTGTATCATAGGCGATCATTAATTGCCCTCTTCCTTATCCATATCCAATGCACCTTCTATGGGTGCTCTTGAAGCTAGTCTGTCAGCTCTTTTATTGCCGAGTACCCTTGCATGATCAGGACAGTAGATCCAAGCAAGTTCCTGAAGATCATAGCCTTCTATGGAGGTTTTGCATTCATGTCGGAGCCATCCAGTTTGGACCTTCCAAAGCGTGGATTATGAGTCTGATACAATAACTGCCCTTGTTAATGAAGTTTCAGACAGCGACCAAGGGCTGCAGTAGCTGCCTTTACTTCCATTCTGATGCTAGAGGTTGTTCTCATGTAAACCCCGCTATGTTCAGCAGCGATTCTGCCATTTACTCTAGCAGAGAAGCCCTACCTGATTTCTCACCACAGATGATATACCCATCAGTGTACACAAAGGCAACATCATCCCCAGCATGTTCACTTATCAGCTGATAAATTGTCAGCTCTGCCCTCCGACTGACATAGTATGGATAACAATCAAGGTCACATGAGCAATCAGAGAATTTCCTTCAGGGCATAATACCACTCCAAGAAAACAGGCCTAATAAAGGCAAGGGCGTAACAAGAAAAAATAATAAACAACCGTACCTGGCTGTTACAAAACTGATTGACAATCGATATAAAATAAACGTGGCAGCTACTAGTCAAGAGTTCACCATCTGGTGCATTACTGGTCAGGTTTTCTGGGCCAGGTTAAGCCAGACCACAGGTCAAGTAACACAGAATTATAAAGTAGCAACAACATTAATGTTACTGAATGTTGCTGCATGTTACTGAATGTTGCTGAATGTTACTGAATGTTGTAGAATGTTACTGAATGTTGTTAAATGTTACTGAATGTTACTGAATGTTACTGAATGTTGCTGAATGTTGCTGAATGTAAGCACTAAATATTGAACTTCGATAGCAATGATCTTCTTCTTCTTCTCGTTCGCTGTTGTTTAGTAATATCTACACAAGAAATCCGGTTCTCTGGATGTATGTTGCTGTGGTTGAAAGTTCGTCAAAACTCCCAAACAGCTTTGTGTGGATGTGCGTCTCTGTGGGCCAATGCTCAGTCCGCAACTGACTAAGCATGTGGCAGTCTTGCAGGATATGTTCGGCTGTCTGTGCTGCCTGTCCACACGTACATAGGGGTGATGGGACCAATCTCAGTCTGTATAAGTGACTGTTCAGTCTGTTATGTCCTGTTCTAATACGGAACAGGATCACCTGTTTTGCTTGATCAAGATAGTGATAGTTGTCTCTTTGTTGGTCAATTTTCCTGAAGGCCTTGATAACGGTCTTCTTTTCCTGGAAGGTGATTGTTTGTTCTTTTTGTTCCCGTGTTGCTCCGTCTTTTGCTAACGTATCTGCTCTCTCATTTCCTGGTATGCCACAGTGTGATGGTATCCACTGTAGCACTACCCTTCTTTTGATAATTACTTCGCATAGGGCTTTATTTAACTCTGGCAGTTTATCACTGTTGAGGGCTTGCAGAACTGACATTGCATCGGTAAGGAATACAACCTGCTGACATTG
The DNA here is from genome assembly GCA_024509875.1 of Oreohelix idahoensis. Classification (NCBI taxonomy): domain Eukaryota; kingdom Metazoa; phylum Mollusca; class Gastropoda; order Stylommatophora; family Oreohelicidae; genus Oreohelix; species Oreohelix idahoensis. The sequence continues at coordinate 2,883 of JAMPIV010014163.1, read as the reverse complement.
GCTTATTGTGCTATTTATTATTCTTGCAGCAATGCTTAAGGCATGTACTTCAGCAGCATAGTTTGAACAGAATATTCCAGTAGGTGAACAGGTGGATTTGTTTTCTTTGTCTGGATAGACCACATAAAGTCCCGCGCCTCCGTTCTTCACTGCTCTGGTTGCAGATCCATCAGTATATACTTGGATCCATGCTTCTCTGGGGTATAGTTCTTCAATCATGTCACATGATGCTGTTTTCCTTTGGAGAGTATTTAGCTCTCCCATGGGGAAGATGGTAGTTATGGAGGTCTTAATGCTGAAGTTTTGATGTTGTTCCCATGGGGGTGGGAGGAGTGTGAGAATTATTTCCTTAGTGATGTCTGGTAGTTGATCCTTGTATGTTCTAATTAGTTTTTTGGACCAATGCACAAAACTGCTTCTCTTCAACCTCCCACTGGCTAAATCTCTAAATCTAGTTTTCATTGGATGTGCTGGCATGTTCTTGTACTTTTCTGCTTGGATCAGGTTCTTAGTGTCTCGTCTGTAGAATAAAGGTGGAATGCCTGTGAATTTTTCCATTTCGTTTATTGGTGTGGTCTTCATGGCACCCGTGATCAACCGAAGCGCCTGAGTTTGTACCTTATCCAAAGCCTGTAGGTGTGATTTGGCTGCTGTAGACCATGCTGCTGATCCGTATATCCAGATGTCTAATATTGATCTTATTGCAACTGTATACACTTTCTTTAGTGTTGTTTCGTTAGCTCCCCAACTTGATCCAGCTATTTTCCTCAGTATGGCAAGTTTTCTTCTTGCTTTGGCCTCTGTTCTCTCGATGTGGGGCCTCCATGTCATTCTCTTATCTAATGCAATGCCCAAGTACACCGGTTCTTCGTCTGTTTGGACATGTATATTTCCAAGTCGTATCTCTCCTGCTTTCAAACTTTTCATTCAGTGTAAACATAAATGAAAACATATTCAATTTATATAGTGAACACTTTTCAATCAATGTAGATGTAAATGTAAACAGACTCTATCTTTATTATTAACCGTTTCATTTAAATGTAATGTAAAGCTAAAGCTATTCAATTTAAATGTAAAGACAGTTTTATCCCGAGGGATTAAATTTAATTCTCATCGAAGGTACATTCTGAGATAAATGGGATGGTAGAAGAGAAGAGGTGGGCATATAAGTATGTGCCGGGAAACGCAATACTGAGGAGAGCGATACGTTTCTATTCTTTATCATAGTTATTGGTGGTACCAGCAGAAAGTACTATCTCTGCAACCAAGTGAAGGTAGAAGTGGACTGACGTTGTGCGAGACGTTATCATAAGAGGGTCTTACAGACAGACGCAGGACCAGCTTGGCCGTTACTCCTTGGCGTTCTAGGAACGTGCGGCGTCTTTAACCTTGACCAGAGACGAGCAAGAGCAGTGTAAACAGAACCCATCAGAGGGAGCACAAACTATTATTGGCAGCTAAGTGAAAAATACACGCTGCCAAAGTGAACTTCCTTCATAAGAATTCTATTGTCTATCAATGATGAATCCTTGCTTTTAAACTATTCAAATTATTTTCAAACTGTCAAAACTTAAGTGATTATTAAATTTTGTTGTTTGTAATGTTACAAATTTAACTTCGATTTAATCATTTTAAAGCTACTGCATGTTTGCCTCAGTCAAATTACTACACACACTCTAAACAGAGCTATACTAGAATAATAGAATTCAACTGAGTAAATCAGGGGTGGGGGCTTAAACGAGCTTAGAACTTACTTGAAACAGAGACCGTCAGCACAAAGTCCTTGACTTCATTGTAGTAGTCCTTAGCGGATATGGTCAGTGTGTAACTGTCAACAGGTGCACTGCGCATGTCAATATTGGCCCTTACAATGCCGTCACCTTCACACATAAACATACAGTACTTAGAATTAAACGATATCTCGATGGTTTAAGTACCTGATGAAAACCGTGGCAAACATTGGGGGAAAACATACCTCTTAGGTCACATGATTTAAAGCAAAGGAAGATAACTGCAGTGGTAATTGTTCTTGCTGGCGTAGGTGACTACGTCTCTCCACAACCTTCTGTCTCCAGTATTGTTCATCACTTCTGTTGCTGACTTCTGAACATGCACGATGTCAAACTGTCATGCATCTTCTCTCTTATTCGTCTTCTATCTCTTTATATTTTCATCTTTCTTATTATCACGGTCTTATTCCAGCTTTCTTCTTCTCATAACATGTCCACAGAAAGTGGATTGCTCGTGTCCAACATGAGGAATAAACTTGTTTGTTTATTGACCTTATTACGGACATCGTTATTACTCGTTTATAGCTTTATAGCTGTACGGTTTTGCTTATTGATCTTTATCTTTATAGCTGTACGGTTTTGCTTATTGATCTTTATCAGTACTTCATGATTGCTCGTTTTAATTGTATTGTTAACAATCCTCTGTAAAACCATGGCTCTGGTGGCCGCTGGTGCTTTTGTTACTAGTTTAATAATTGCCCATGACTCACTTCTGTATTTCTGGATTGGTTCTATGTAACATTGGACCACTCTGTATCTGACTTCCATTGGTAAAGAATTGTTGCATAAAATTCATTTCATTTTATCGAGTGCTTACTTTTGCCTAGGCTATTCCGCTCGTCACTTGAGATGTATCTTCCAGTGCTAGTTATTAAAGCCTAATGGAGAGAAAAGAAAAGAAGACGAAGAACATGAGAATAAGCCTCTACGACTACCAATGTCAGAGTTTCAGACAAGCAAACGGAGAAAAGAGAATGAACAATTATGGCAACGAATAAAATAGACATAAAAGAAAATTTATAATATATACTTGTACATTTAAATCAATGAGCTCCTTAGTAAAAGGAGTTTTGCCTGGTTTTAGTGAGGGACA